>JAJHSJ010000002.1:46097720-46402456 GCA_021015155.1 Magnolia officinalis | reverse complement strand
TAAGGTAGCATCTTGATAGCTACAAGTGGATCCTTGACACCTTAGTTCCCACCTTTAGATTCATAAGTTTTAATCAACATTATTCACTATTACTCTCAATTATTCAAATTTCAATTTAGATCTTTTTCTAGTTCTAGTTTTAGTTATTTTCAGAATACGCACAAGTTTAGTCCCTGTGGATTTAACTTCTATCTTACCGAGTTATTACTACATCGCGACCCTACACGTGGGGTTGTGAACACTACAAAAGATGCTTAATCTGATAAGTGTCAATTGTAGGAGTCCAAGTTTAGTCTCTTTCCTTGTATAGGATTGAGGCTAAGAGTTGTATCCCCATACTCGATTAGGTTCTTGTGTAGGACCTTGGACTTTGCATTTGGGATTGTCATTTACACAATTGTATAATTATGCTGATGTGTTGAATGCTTAATTATATATACATGATTAGATGAATGCTTAAATTGATAGTTAGCACATCCTACACACACTTGTTCACTATCATTATATAGACTAGTTGCCTTAATTGCATATCTTGTGTAATCTATTTGAATGGACCGTCTGTTGGCTTGGAAGCCTTATAGTTACATTGCCTTAGTTTAATTATTAATTAGTTTAAGTTAGGCAATTGTTGTTTTTAATTGGCATAATTTTTATTGGTCCTAATCACCCCCCCTCTATGACATAGCCTTCATTCTCTAGATTTGCCAAGTTTATGCACTTAATGCATAGCGGTCAAAAACTGCAATTTCAGGAAGATGAAGTGAGAGCGCGAGGTTGGAAATTCAAAATGTCTCTTATATCATTTGAAGGAATGAAACATTTATTAGGGCATCATTATGATTTTATTAGAACCAATGAAATTACACATGTCAGCACAGGGTTCCTCCCTCACTTCGATAAAATGTGATCGTTGTTGACGTATTCCGATGAGTCGGTTGATGCCCTGGTAATGCTTAATGCAATAAATACATTATTAATGAGGGGTTGTACATCGCTGCCACTTTTCTACCGAAGGCGAAGTGACGTGGGGGGTAATGTTCATCCCCATTATCACCATACCCTGCCACGACCAATCAGTTGGAGTTACGTGTGATCTGTGCGAATACACATGGTGCATTCGAAGATCTGCAAATATGTACGGAGGAGATTTCTTGATAAGCGTAGCCGGGACATATTAGGTGGTGTTGTGTACTACTTGAGTGGCCGTGTAAGACCAGTATCCTTGACCGTACCGTTACATAGACTTCCGCGGTCTTTCCGGTCAAATTTTGGCAACCTTCGACCCTTAACCGGCGTTGCGCGCGACCCTGATTCACACGCCGTCAACCCTAGTCGACTCAAACTGAGACTTGTACCAATGCGACCTCACCGTCGCCGCGGTTCCGATGCCGCGACTCACGCGCAGATCCGATTCTCTGGTCAAGAGATGAGGGTCAGCGTTCGGTGCGAGGAAAACGCCGCGCGTACGAAACCCAAGAGAATCTCAACGAGATGTCACATCAATCATCCATCAATCAATACCATCATGTCAAGTACACATCAACTTTTCACCCTTTCCCAAGCAAGCCTCAAAGTCAAAAAGATTCTTACAAACCCATACCTTTCTTACACCAAAAGCCACAAAAGTCAAAAAGGCTCTTACACACATCCATCAATCCATCAACCATCTTTCTCTCTCTCTCTCTTTACAACTCTCTCTCCCCTTCATTTTCAAAACACAACTCCAAGCAAACAAAAAGCATTACACGTCCAAACCTCTCCCTATTTCCTCCAAACTCCAAGTGTGGCCCACCTTTCCATCTCAAGATCTCCCATCCTAGCCATCCATTCCTCATCTCCTCCTTTGGAATTGAATCTAAGGAGCTAAGGAACCCTTAGGAGCAAGAAGATCGAACGGTAGGTGCTTGATAAGAGTAGTTTTTCATGTTTTTAAGATGGGCCAAGTGAGGCCAACCGATCAATGGTTTGGATCTCACTTGGGACCATAAGATGTGGCCGATGGCCCGCTTTGATCATCATGATCATTCCATGATGGGGCCATTCTCCATGGCCACCATCATGATATTTATTTCCTTGCTTTAGATAGGTCATCTAGACTGTCCATATTGGTGGGGAAAGGATCTCCATCGTTGAGTTTCGATTTTGATGGGCCCACATGCTTTAGGGCCCACTTGATGTATGATTTATTGCAAGGGAGGGCCTATAGTGGCGGGGTCCCTCCATCCTCACCGATCTCTCTTTCTCTCTCTCCCTCTTTTTCTTCTTCGGCCTTGTGGCCCACCCTGTTGGACCCCACCATAAAGCATGTTTTGGATCCAACCCATTTGTAGGTGGGGCCCACTTTATATGTATGTATGTTCCACACCATCCACCGTGTAGTGGCCCACCTAGGCGGGCCCACCTTAAAGATTTTATCGAGCCAAGAACAGACCAGCGTCGTCTCTGGACGTGAGATGGAACGGCCCAGCGTCTCTGGACGTGGAAATGAAAAACACAAATATGAGCTTGAAATTTGTGCTTTTTGGGTGGGCCGCTCATGCGGGCCCCACCTTACTGTATATGTTTAATCTACGCCGTCTATCCCATGCTCCAGGTCATTTTAAGCATTGGGACGAAGAATGAAGATGATCTAAATTTCTGGTGGGCCATGACATGGCAAACGGTATTTTCTACCGTTGAAATTCACCTTAGGTTTTTCATACACCAAAATACCTTCAATATTGGGCTCATATGGTCTGTCACGAGCCGTGGAAACCATTGGGTGGGGTGGATTTTATTGGAATGGGCCCCACCTGTGAAAAACCACAGATTAAAAAAATAATAATAAAAAAATAAAACAGCCGCAGCAGCGCTGCTGCTGTCAGAAGGCAGCAGACGCTGCCTGCGGACGGCGGACGGGCGTCCTGGCAGCCACCCACAACTCCTGTCGTGGGCCCCACCATGATGCTTATTCGTCATCCAAATCGTTTATTTGGTGGGCCACCTCCTGAGGTGGGCCACCTCCGAAGATCAATCCGATCCGAGTCCCGGATGGCCCACACCAAAGAAAACAGTGTGAATTGAAGGTCAGCCATTGAAACCCTTTTTGGGCCCACAGAAGTTTCGGATCAAGCTGAAATTTTTTTTGTTACCCTTCATCTAGGTCTGTGTGACCTTATGAACGTGTTGGATGCCATGTAAACATTACGGTGGGCCCCACGTGGAGCCCACATGATTTAGGTGTTTAGCGGACGGTGGAGCCCACAATTATATATTTGTTAAATCCCCACCGTCTAGGGATGGTGGGTGTGTGTACGTGGGTGCGTGCGTGGGTGCATGCGTGTGTGTACGTGTGGGTGCGTGCGTGGGTGCGTGTGTGTGGTGCGTGGGTGTGTGCGTGGGTGCGTGTGGTGGTGTGTGTGTGTGTGTGTGTATATATATATGTATATATTATATATATATTATTTATATATAATTATATACATATATTATTGTATATGTATATATATTACTGTATATATATATATATATATATATATATATATATATATATTACTGTATATATGTATATATATTACTGTATCTATGTACAAATATATATTATATTATATTAGGTAATATACTTTATGGTGGATCCTCATGTGGACCCCCCACCATGATGTATATGTTACATCCAATCCGTTTATCCATTTTGAAGGATCATTTTATGGCATGAGCTAAAGATGAGCCAGATCCATAGTCCAAGTGGACCCCACCTTGGCATGTTTTGAGGTCCATCTTAATGTATTTGTGGTAGATCATTGGGGCCCACTTTGATGTGGATGTAAGGCCCATGTCATTAGGCCATTTGATGTATTTTAAGACCCATGAGACTAGGCCCATTTGATGTATCTAAGGCTCACGGGTTATGACCCATTGCAATGCGCATAAGGCCCATTGGTGCGGCCCATTGATGTGGCCCACTTGACGAATGAAAGGCCCATATGGTATGGCCCATTTGATGTATCTAAAGCCCAATGGGATGAACCTAAGGCACATTGCAATGGGTAACCCCAACTTGGTTCATGTAATAATGTTTACGACGGGCAATGCCTTGGGAGCAATGTTAGTTTGACGTCCACATTGCAAGGTTAATGTTGGTTAAATGTCCGCATTACGACTCTCCCTAGGGCCCATTTATAGGCCTGTACTCGTTGCGTGTAGGCCGTCTAGACCCATCTGCATTGTGAGGATAGTTCATTACTTTATTACATGTTTTGTATAGTTCCATGACTCATGATCATACGTATCATATGTATGCTTGATATGAGAGGTGATTGATCATAGCATATGCCTTAGGGCAGGTTGTTTATGGGCTCCCGGTTAGGCGGTGTTGCCCTACATGAGCGCACGATACGCGCAGGATTGCTGCATGACTGGATAGTGTGATTCATGCATTTCGCATTGTGTGACATGGTTACCATACACCCTAGTGACATCAGAGCCATAGCCACCACAGTCATAACGTGGTTGGCAGGATTGGATACCATAAATCTTGTTCTACATGGGGTGCTATAGATATCCCTGGGTGAAAGTCCCTAAACCCATATGGTACCAAGAGGTTGCTCCAACGTCTAGACCGAGTGGGTGCAGGAGCGTCGATTGCTGATTACCAGACGGCTGCGCTTTCCACTGTGTCGTGGTCGGTTGGAAGGGGGTGCGGCCTTACCCCTCGAGAGGAGGGGGCAATGCTAGGCTGAGTTTGACCAGCTCGAGGAATGGGTCCGCTATCGACGAGTCGAGCCCGATATTGGCAGGCGGGTAGTGAGGTCTCTTTCACTTACCTTATTGCACGCGATGGGGAGGCAATCTGGTTTAGAGTGTACTAGACCCCGGTGATATCCCAGATTTGAGCCATATTGATATGTGGATATAGATGAGGATTTGTATGCTTGAGTTGCATCTCGCATCGCATGGCCTTGGTATGGCCGACATCATTCATGTCTTGCATTACATAGCCTTGGTATGGCTAGTGGTATTCATGGATTCATCAGCATGTTCCGCGTTACTCTGATACTGCATACTGCATTACTACCTTGCGCACACACTTTCACCACCCTCTAAGCTTTCTATAAGCTTATGCACGACCGTTGCGTGCAGGTGACGCGAGGACGCAGCAGCGCTGAGGCAGGAGCGCAGAGCAGATCTTTTGGAGCTTTTTGTCCATTCTCATTGTATTTCCCTTTATGCTCATTGTACTTGTAAAGTTTTTATCATAGTAAAAATGTGATGGAGTTTTTGGTTGTTGTTTGTGGGTTATGCCTTTGGTTATGCTTATTACAAATTAAACGGATGTTGAAAATCCTCCTTGTAGCATCCCAGGATCGGAACTTGGCGTATGGGCGCTGGGAGCCGAGAATGGGGTTCTACGGAGGCTGTCGGCGCCGGATTCGGCGATCGGAAATTTTGTGAGCCCGGTTTCCGAGTTTGGGGCATGACAGGCCGATAGAGAAACAATTGGCCTCGAACAGGTATATGACAGGTGGCAAGAAGAGAAGCAAATGAAGCTAAGAGAGTGGGAAGCATCCAGAGAGAAGTAATGGAAAACAGCTATAGAAACCATTAAAACGTGAGAAGAATCTAGAATGACTCTATAAATAGAAGATGAATACAAGAAGGAAAATTGTCTCATACCAACCCGAAGAAACCAAATCAATCTTTCAAATATCATTTCAATTATCTTGTTAATTTACATTCCATAGTGTAATCTTTACTTACATTGTTAAGTAAATTACATTTCTTAGTCTAATATTTACTTTCTAAGCTTGTTGTTTTACATTCCGTAGTATAATCTGTTGCAGTAATCGAGTAGCTGGTAATCTTTAACTATAATTTGAGTCTAAGCTCCTATGTTGGATTCAATTCTTCCATCGAAAAGGTGTTCCACAGCTATTCTTCGCTACTGATTGTACAGATCTCTTTCCCATTTCATTTTATCTATATCGAAAAGTTCTTTCGTAAGGAAGGCAAAGGTAGAATCCATCATCAGAGGACAAACCCCACCCTCTGAATATCACCTGATCCGATTTTACACACTAAGCGAGTGGCTGAATAGGCGACCAATCCCTTTAGATCTTGGTCATACACTTCATGTCTGCCTATCTTGGTACTTGGGGTCATTGTTGTTCAGTTTGAATTGAGGTCGCAATTTCAATTTTGGCATGCCCCGCACACTGAGTGTAGAAAACAACAACAAACAAAGTGCACACACACAACAGTGTGGTTATAGCATGTAGGAAGCTAAAGTAGGCTCAAAAGTTGGGTTTATTACAATGTAACTAATAATCATTTCATCATCGAAATTCAAATGAAATGTAAACATTAAACAACTAAAGTTTTAGAAACATGACAACCCTTTAGGTCATAATTATCACAACCAAAATGACATTTCGAATTTCACTATTATCCAGTTCCTCAACCTGGGATGCTAAGTATAAAGACTTTTTCTCAAATAGAAATTCTGAAAGGACAAGCTATAAATGTCCTGGGGGGGGGGGGGGGGGGGGGGAATAGGACAATACAAAATATTTTGATATAATGCGGAATAATTTAACAATTACTCTCAATTGCTTAGAGTATTGAAATCTTGATTCTAAATAGTTCGTAAGACAACATTTACTTAAAAGATTCAGGTATGACAACCTTATTTCACGACGTCTTTGAGATCAAAACATCAAACTTAGCAAGAGACAATCAACACAAATAAATAAATAAAGAGATAATGAATCACCACCAATGCATAAGGAGTTATAGTGGTTCGGTGCTTTACCCCACACCTACTCCTCTACCAAAATTACTACCCTCATAATTTTGGCTTTCACTATTTCAGGGTTTTCACAGGATCACTTTAACAACCTGATAAAGTTCTTATGATTTTCATGGGCTATTACAACAAAACCCAATTTGTGATTTTCATGAGCTCACCACAAAACAACCCACTAAGATTTTCGGGCTATTTCAGAAAAACGCAAATGAATAAAATGTATATACAATACTTATCTTCAGAGGCCGAGTCGAAGATGTAACTGAAGTTTAATTGCAGCGATCTTCTTTCTTGGGAGATTGATGAAGCGGTATGTGTTCAACCTAAAAAGAATATAGGGATCTAATGTATTTTCAACATTATAAACAAAACACTAAATGCTGCGAATTCTATTGTCTAAATCTCAAGTATAGTTTAGATAACTTTCTTAAAAACAATTGAAACTAACTTAAGAAAGAGAATAAAATAAGCTAATAGAAGATTAGAATTACAGTACAAATAGCTTAAGGAGGGCCTGACTTTTTCTCTAACTTTGAGGAGGTTTCTCACAAATTTTCGTTGTTAAAATAAATGAGAGAAGGCAACTATTTATAGCCAAGGGACTTGAAAATTCGGCTGGCCTGATTTTTAGTTCGGTTAATCAACCATTGTGTTTCGATGGCTCTCGAATTTCACGGGATAAGATCATTCAAAAATTCGGCTAGCCCGAGTAAAAATTCATCTGGCCGAATCTCTTTGAGATTCAAAATTTTACATTGCTGGAAACTTAATCGAACGCACTCAAGCCGACTGAACCCAAAGTTGGGCCAGCCGAACTTGCCAAGGAAAAATCCTATTTTTGCATGAATTATGTTGGGTTGGCCGAAGATACTTAGGCCAACCGAACTTAAAGTCGGGTTGGCCTAATTTCAGTATATTTTACTTAGTATAGTCTATTATTATGGCTACATTTAAAATATACCTGACATAGGGTAATTCTAAGGTTATACCATCTGATGGTTGACATATACAGAATGCTTCAATCTTTAAACCATGCAAATTCTTTAGGGCTTGATATGTTGAGCCGCCCTTGAGATGTTGATACAATTTTTACGTGATTTTCATGAGTTGCCGAAGAACATCTTCATGAGTGCTTGTGATCCATCCGGGACTATGAAATTTGACAATACTGAGTGTGCTTTAAATATAAGCACTTATAAAATCCTAATCCCTCACCTCTACCTCCTTTAAGGAATGTTGCTACTTTTAAATTACAACACTTATTGTTTATTTGATCTATTCATTCATTCATAAAATTCAGAGTAAGTATTGGAGCAAAAATCATGCCAATTGTATAATCCTAAACTTCTGATTAAGTATGTAAAATGGCTAGCAATTTAAGATTGGGCAGAGAAGAAATTTGTTCCAATCATTGTCCCGAAACATCTATTCAATCGATCTCACTTTGGCATATGATTCCAAAGTAGCACATTGGTTTAATAATTTTTACCATATGTTGCTCTTAAACAAGGATATTTGTAACAAATTGGCCCATTTAAAAGGTTAGGATTATCCGATCGATCGGCGTAATTCTTACACCATGGGTTGCTCCTAGTCGTACTATTGAGTGGACCATCCAGATTGATGATGATTGGGTGTTCCAGGTGTCATTTTAAAAGTTTGGAGACATTTCAAAACTTATACACCCTGCAAGACAAGTGGACCTGTCAGGATTGTACACTCGTCATGTGGTCTCGTACATTGTGGCCTACCTGATGAGCGGATCTGCTTGCGTTTTATACATTAAATGTGCAACGTAAGGCGTGTCTGATGGATGAAAAAATGGTCAACAAGTGTGCAGCCTTGTCACATGTGGATATGTGTGGCCTGGGTTAAAAACGTGTGCGAGATTATCAAACCTTTCAATTGATAATAGGTGACCATTATTTGTGCCTTAGTAAATTCATCAACTTCCGTAATTTATTGAATGAGATGTGGCAGTTAAAAACAGATTATATAACGTGGATATATTTGTTAATGCTAAATTTTTGCACTTAACGTGGAATGGAGAAAATTTTCCGTGTTTAGTGGTGTTTGTTAATGCGTTGTTAACGCGGTACACGGAAAGCACTAAGTGGTTTTTCACTGAATTCTTTCCGTGATAGGAGTCTGGCTTAATGGTGAACGTGGAATGCGCTCCGTGATTTTTTATAAAACAAAAATTTATTACTTCCAAAAGTACCCCTTTTCAAGTTATTACGGAAATTTTTTCTTTCCATTTGTTTACGCAATACAAAATCAACCTTTAACCTGTGAAAATTCTTTATGCCCCACCATGATTTATGTGTTTGATCCATACTGACCATCAACTTTTTCAGATAATTTAAGATGTGATCTAATAAAAGAAGCAGGTCCAATGATTAATTGGACCATAAGGTGGGGATTAAACGCCCACCATTAAAAATTTCTTGAGAGCTAGAGAAGTTTCAGATCAAGCTGATATTTGTGTTTTCACTTCATCCACGTCTACATGACCTAATGAATAGGTTGGATGGTAAAAAAACATCACAGTGGGCCATGTAACTTTGGATTGCGTAATACCCCGTCCCTAGCTCCGAATGGGCAGTTCTGTGGGCAGGCCCACCGTGATGTATCTGTACATCCAAACCCTCTATCCCTTTTCTCATATTATTTTAAGGCATCAAAACAAAAATGAGGCAGATCCAACGATCAAAAGGACCACATCACAGATGACTCCTACATTTAATGCAACTGGTGCATTTTAATGCAACCAAGATTATTATTTGGTGTGGTCCACTTGAGCATTGGATCTGCCTCATTTTTGTGTTCATGCCTTAAAATAATCTGAGAAAAGGGATTTATGGTTTGGATGTACAGATACATGACGGTGGGCCCGCTCACAGAACTGCCTGTTCGGAGCCAGGGACGGGCGGGGGTAGTACGCAGTCCGCGTCCTCGTTAAACACGGCATGGACGCGGATTCCCTGCAAAAGTCTTTTGCTGGAAGTTCCTGCGCTGGGAACTCAGATAGGGCCCACTGTGATGTTTGTGAGAAATCCTACCCGTCCATTAGTTTTGTGAGTTCATTTAAATGCATGATGCCAAAAATGAACCGTATCTAAATCTCAAGTGGACCATGCTAAAGGAAAATGTGGTTAGGAAAATTCATACCGTTGAAACCTACCTGGGTTCGATAGTGATGTCTACATGTCATCCATACCGTTAATAACTTCATTCCTACTGGGATGAACTGAAATCACAAATATTAGCATTATTCAAAACTTCTGTGGCCCACGGATATTTCAACTGTAGAAATTTAATTATCAAGTTTTCGGCCCAGTTGAGCTTCGGAAACGGTTCATTTTTGGCATCATGTCTTAAAATAAACTCAAAAAACGGATGGACGGGTAGGATTTCTCACAAACATCACAGTGGGCCCCACCTAAGTTCCCAACGCAGGAACTTGGTGCGAAAGTCCTTCGCAGGAAATCCGCGCCACCGGATTGGCTACTCCCACTGCCACTGGAGTGGCTGTGGTCGGTGCTCTGTGGGCCCTACCATGATGTATGTGTTTCATCCGTGCCACCCATTTATTTTTTTCAGATTATTTCATGGTATGGGACAAAAAATTAGGTATATCAAAAATCTCAAGTGGGCCACATCACAGGAAAGAGTGTTGAATGAGCGTCGACCATTAAAAACCTTTTGGGGGCCATAAAATTTTTGGATCAAGCTGATCTTTGTTTTTTCCCTTGTATGACCTAATAAAAAGATTAGATTTCAAATAAACAGTATAGTGGCCCTTAGGAGGATTTTAATGATGCATATCCAATCATTATTGTTTTCCTATGGTGTGGTCCAACTGAGATTTATATCCCTCTAATTTTGGGGTGAATCACTTAGAATGATCTGTAAAAATGGATGAATGGAATGAATGAAATACATACATCATGGAGGGGCTAATAGAGCACCGACCACCGTGGCTGGGGGAGTAGCCAATCCGTTTCCGTTCGGTCTAGGATGTGGATCCCCTATGAAAGCCTTCCACGGGGAGTTCCTGCGCTAGGAACGTAAGTGGGGCCACTGGGATGTTTGTGAGAAATCCTCACCCTCCATCCGTTTTGTGAGTTTATTTTAGGACATGAGGCCAAAGATGAACCATATCTAATGCTCAGGTGGGCCGAAAACATGATAACTAAACGTCCACAGTTAAAATATTTGTGGGGCCACTGAAGTTTTGAATCATGTTAATATTTGTGTTTTCAGTTCATTCCAGTAGGAATGACATTATGAACGGTATGGATGGCATGTAACTGATTAATTTCCCTATTGGGTATCATGTTCATTAATGGATCTCCATCAATTTCTCTGTTGGGTATGGACCGTTGATTAATTTATTTTGTAACTGACTGGTTGATGCCCTCTAATTGAAGTGTTAGGATTTTCAAAGATGGGCTTTTATTGGCTTTGATGCCAACAACGGGCCCAATTTGAATGAAATGATAGAAATAGGAGTAGACCAATGCATGTTAGGCTTCTAATTCACAGCTATAAAACCTTGAAATTGGTGCAGTTCTTCATCTATGGCTCACTAGAGAGTTCTGTCTTGATTTGGTGATTCAGGTCTGTAGCGGAGTACACCGGTCGAGTACGTGTTACACTGGGTCAGGGCATAGTTCAAGTCCAGCCCACGAGCTTATGACTCAAGTCCAAACGAAGGAGTCAATCGATTTTCCGTGTGGTACAACGGACGCGGATTGGATGGACGTAGATTTCCTGCGAAAGCCGTTCGCAGGAAGTTCCGGCACAAGGATGCTGGGTGGGGCCCACCACCATGTTTTTAGGAAATATATTCCGTTCATTTGTTTTGCAAGCTAATTTTAGTACAAGCGACAAAAAAGAGGTGGATCCAAGTCTCGAGTGGGCCACACGAGAGGAAACAATAGCTATATAACGCTGATGATTATTGAGCTCTGAGTTGTACGAACGGTTTAAAGGAGATCAAAGTTGGCGGGAAATCTGCATCAAGTGTAAAACATTTCCAAACAGAAGATAGGGGCAAATGTGTCAAATTAACATATTTCAGACATTTTAGATGTTTGTCAACAAATAGATTGTTTCAAATTCAGTACTTAATTTTCAGACTTCAGCCATAATTATCAAACAAGTTTTTCGACTTCAGATTTTAGATTCAGACTTCAGATTCCAGATTCAGCTTCAGATTTCAGATTCAGGCTTTAGACTTCAGATTTAACAAACGGGGCCTTAAGTGTTGAATGATGGCTTTCCACGATAAGAAAACAAGTAAGAAGTTGCATTCTTCTAATTACATATATTTCCGACTACAAAGCATGTAGGCCACCTCAAATTCACCGCGCCCCTCTCCAGCTGGGAACGGGCAGGAGATTTGAGTGGCCACCGTGATGTATGGGTATTATACACACCGTCCATCCATTTTTCCTTATCATTTCAGAATATGATCCCAAATTTTAGGAAGATCCAACGCTCAAGTGGACCACACCACAGGAAATAGCGGTGATAATTATTCTCACCGTTGAAAATTCTTTACGGCCCACCGTGATGTTTATTTGCCATCCAACCCATTCGTAAAGTTACATGGATCTGGATGAAGAGAAAACACACATATTAGCTCGATGCAAAACTTCTGTGCCCCCAAGAGGTTTTCAACGGTAAGAGTTTAATACCCATTGTATGGTCCATTTGTGTATTGTATTTGCCTCATTTTTGGGATTAGACCCTGAAATGATATGGAAAAATGGATGGACGGTGTGGATATAACCTATACAATACGGTGGCCACTCAAAGCTTCTGTCCATTCCCATGGAGAGGGCGGGGATAGGACGCAATCCGCGTTCTCAAATTCCATCCTACTTGTGTGTTAACAGCACAGAAATTACTGGGAGATTACTTAATTCCGTGCACTTGTTGTTCCGTACACGCTATCACCAAATACAACATAAACTGCAAAATGTAGAATGCTTTATTTTAGACTCGATTTGGCTTAATGGCTTGCTCTTGAGAGAGAGAGAGAGAGAGTCTCGCTTTAAATTTCTATGTTCCTTCATTGATACAGGTGCAAATCCTCTACAAAATTTGTAGAAAGCCTTATTCTGCGACTCTGGTTGTAAGGCCCATGACTTGTGCACAAAATCCAACATGTCCAGAGGGATAGCCTCATGAAGAAAGTGCTTCCAATCATCAATTGGGCCATCACAAGAATTTAGTAGTTTTTCGGTGGATGTCGGTTTATTTATTTATTTATTTATTTAAATTATAAATGGTGTGGCCCGCCTTATTAATTTTACAGACCTGAAATTTTGGGCATCCCATCATCATCGCAGGAATCACTTACTGCGCGGGTTCAATGGCATACAAAAAACACAATAGGAACTCAGACAGATAGTGATATAGCATTTGTACATAGGTTGAACAAAGTTCCACGCATGATAATAACCTTTATACGCACGTCCATAACAAACGCTTTACAAATGTCTGAAGAGGATCCACCATAGATCATGTATTTTAATTTCTTTGTATTAGAGTGTTAGGACGAGTGACCAGAGGACTTGTGTGTCATACACTTTCTACCACCGAGTTGAGGGTATAAAATCATAAGATTCGTATATTTTAAAAAATGGAATGGTTTAATCTATGGCCACGTTTGAAAATAAGTGCTAACAGGATCATTTTCAGCCTCTGCTAACCCACCAGAGGGGGTGCATGACCACGGAGGTTCAAACGCACCCTCCTCTAGACTTTGCTGATTATCATCACCAGTGGCCCACAGTTCAAGGTCGTTTTCTAAGTATGTTAGCCAGCTTTTACTATCAACCTCTCTTGATTCTCCTTCTCCGGCTGGTCGTTGGTGGGCCCCACGCTCATCTATTGGCCCCACACTTGATGGAAAGAAACACAAGTCATCCTCCAACATGCCCCAAAAGTCTAAGCTGGGATGAAAAGGGATTTCAGGAAATTCTTCCATGTGGCCTTGCTTCGACTCATCATTTGGCTTAGCTGATTTGAATTGTGGATGTGCTTGTTCTTCTTGTCCCTTTCCACCAACTTGATTGGAGCATGGTACCCATGAATTATAGGATGAGCTTGATGATTTCTTAAGCTCATCTATGGACAGATTAGACCCTTCAGTTCCTAACCGCTTCTTTAAATGTGAAACACGCATGTCGTCAGTGTCAATGTCACTGGATCCATCATTATTCTCTAGCAAATTACTAGATCCATCGTCTAACACATCCCAAAAGTCCATGTTAGTTTCCATGGGAATCTTGATTATCCCCTCTGTGTTATCCTGATTCTTCTCCATTTGTTCTTCGCCGCAAACTTCAAGGGGGCTTTCATATTTGAACATCGGTTGCACTAGTTCTTCTTGTCCCACCTGTCCTTCTTGGTCGCAATGTGATATTGTTGAATCAGAGGAAGATGAGCAGAAAGATACTTTATGCTCGTCTACAGAAGGATTGGGTCCACTCGATATTAGCCGCTTTTTCAAGTATGTATTCCACACATTCTTAATTTCATTGTCAGTTCTCCCTGGTAGGCGAGACGCGATTTTCGACCACCTACACAGCATTGGATTATTTGTTAAAGCTTATTATGAGATCATAACCTCTCCCGAAAAAGAAAAAAAAAAAGCAGCAAAGAAAAGCTTTAAGAAAGAATCTTGTATTGCAAAATATTTCATTGATTCAAGGGCTAGTCTAGGTTCCTAAATCCTGTCTATACACACTATGCTGATGAAGATGATACGATTGGCTAATTCAATATCTTACTTGTTTCCTAGCAACGAATGTAACTTGATTATGGTCTCTTCTTCCTCTGGGGCGAAATTTCCACGCTTGATGTCAGGCCGAAGGTAATTAATCCATCGCAATCGACAGCTTTTCCCGCATCGCAGCAACCCTGGGAAATTGAAAAGAATGGTTAATTATGTATGCTCACAAGTATTTTCATTATATACAAATACAAAATTCATATATACCATCAATAACTATACAAACATGGTTGAATCCAAATAGACAAGTCATGTCATGTGTATTGATCTTCTATATATTAGATAATGCTATGGTATCAGACCATCAATAACTCACTGTAGATGGCTTGTCTAACTAAAATTTCCAGAGTGAAAATCCTAGCTGTGTGGTATCTGACCTCTGTCTTAATTCAATGTGAACTATTGTTTTATCTTCTCTTTTAACAGTCTATTCATTTACAATACATCCATAGAGGGGCCCATAATTCAACTGTTTAGATAACTGAATGATGGGCTCCATTTCGCCCTACTTGAGCAAAATGAAAACTTGAATGGTAAACCTTTTGATCTGCAAACACTGTATACTTTCTCCAAACAGAAATACTGGAAGCCATTAAAAAGTAAATGAATAGATTATCTATGGAAGGTAAAAGAATAAATTCATAGGCAACGAGATTGCAAAAGCAACAAATTTCATGGTAATTATCCTTAAAATGCTACCAAGCATTAGATTTGTGAGTTTTAAACTGTTTCCTACAGGGGAGAGAGAGAGAGAGAGAGAGAGAGAGAGAGAGAGAGAGAGAGAGAGAGAGAGAGAGAGAGAGAGAGAGAGAGAGAGAGACCTGCTTGTCTGGGAAGTGCACGCCAGTTGCCATGTCCATTCTTGTGAATATAGGCCATGAGCCTCATGTCCTCCGCTGGCGACCATGGTCCCTTGTTTAAACCCACCTTCTGGCAACATGGAGCACGCCCACGTCCCATCTCTCTCTCTTTCTCTCTCTCTCTCTCTCTCTCTCTCTCTCTGTATGATATTGCTCTTTGGCAGCACACCAAAGAATTTATAGAGAGAGAATGAGAGAGAGATGTCAGTTAAAAATTCAACAACAAGAGTTGCGACCATGTCCCTAGATCCTTTCTTACCAAACACTTCAATATATATGGAAATAAGATAGACCATCTAATAGTAACTTTCAATCAAATTAGCATTTATTATTTCTTGAGTTCAACCTTCCACCAATATGCCTTACTAAGACAACCCACCCGGTACACCTGAGGTTTGGCACGTCTATAAACTGCTACCCTCCTAACCTAAGCCATTTTGAAAAATTGTAGTGACTCATCCTTCCCATATGTGGTACTCGATTACAACTAACTATCCAGACCATCCAAATTAATTGTCCGGCGCACTATACATGGGGCATATCTCCAAAATAACAGTGATAAAGTAAGTCCATAATCATCCCATTGATGGCTATTGAATGAATGATATCAAATTAAAATAGTGAGTGATCCAAATTGGAAGAGAAAAATCAGACGGTTACTAGTATATTTCATGTGAGTCTCAGATTGTGCTCCTTCTATAGGGTTAGAGATTACAGAAGTCCGGATCTCCAAAAATTTAAAGCAGTGCTGATCTACCTGGGGTGCAATCTATAATGATCCGGTATAATTTCTTAAACTGAATATTTAGCCGTACGACAACACCTTATCACCAATTGGTGGTTTGGTATTTACACCATTATGACCATACGGTCAACATTTGAACAGTTAACGTTGATCTGTCACGAAGGTTTTATTTTATTTTTTTTATTTAATCACAGGAGGAATCACCTTCAAGAGCTTTTCCAGCACTGAGCTTTATCCACTCCGTCCATTCATTTTGGACGATCATACTGTTGGGATGCCTTGCACAAACCTTAGGATCTAGCCTCCCGAAACAAACCAAAATTATGGATAATAAAGCAATGAAATAAATCAAAGCATCAATCACACACCACACAAGAGATTTTTACGTGGAAAACCCTCAAAGAGGTAAAAACCACGGGACCTCGTCCAGATCAACAATCCACTATGAAGTAGAACGTTACAATCTTCTTCACTCACGCAGGAGTGGATAAACAATAAGAGAAATAGAGAAAACGGAGAGATCTAACCGATTATAAGGACATAGAAGCGCTGATATAGATTGCATAGTAGAGAACCTCCACGAGCAGAACCTCCCTTCTATAAGCTTCCTCTCTCTCTTTCTCCCCTCTCTCTCACCTTTGATAGCCCTAAACCCTTTAGCAAATATCTTGTAAAGCTTTAGGAAACCCTCTTGATATTTTGTGATACCTAGAAAAACCCTAGGCAACCCCTTTTATAGTTTTGGGAAACTCCTTTCCGCATCCTAGTTGCGAAAGGACTCAAATCGCAGTTTCGCGCAAAATCGCGGAACAAACTGCGTAACCTTCGACTAGTCGAGACATCCCTTCGACCAGTCGTAGGCCCCCTTCGACCAGTCGAAGGTTCCTTCGACCAGTCCAAGCTACAGTAAAAAAGAGCAAAATTGTTCGCTGGACTTTGAGTCGAAGTTTTCGACTCGAACCTTCGACCGGTCGACCACCAGCCTTCGACCAGTCGAACAGGGCTCTCGACCAGTCGAAGATGGGTCAAAATAACCCATCAAATCTCCCCCTTTTTGACCCAGGAGGGATCCACCTTCTTCAAGCCAGTCAAGTTTCTACAAACCTCAAACTTGCCCTTGAGCAAAGCCTTGGTCATCATGTCTGACCCATTATCGTCCGTGTGGACTTTCTCAAGCTGTAACACCTTCTGTTCCAAAGTATCCCTGATCCAGTGATACCGAATCTCTATGTGCTTCGACTTGGAATGCTGACTTGGATTCTTGCTCAAGTGTATAGCACTCTGACTATCGCAAAAGACCACGTGCTCCTCCTGCTTTAGGCTAAGTTCTTGTAGGAACCTTTTTCATCCAAAACATCTCTTTACATGCTTCTGTGACTGCAATGTATTCGGCCTCTGTCGTCGACAATGCTACGACCTTCTGTAGCTTGCTCTGCCAAGAAACTGCTCCCCCTGTAAACGTGAACATGAACCCCGATGTAGACTTCTTGGAGTCTATGTCACCTGCCATATCTGCATCTGTGTAGCCCTCTAACACAGGTTTTCCATCACCATAGCATAGGCTCAACCTGGATGAGCCTCTTAGATACCGTAGTATCCATTTCACCGTTGCCCAATGCTCTTTGCCAGGATTGGCAAGGTACCGGCTGACAACACCAACCGCATATGCTATGTCTGGGCGTGTACACACCATAGCATACATCAAACTTCCTACTGCTGACGCGTAGGGTATTTTCTGCATCTCTTCCACCTCTTCCTTCGTCTTGGGACATTGCCTGTCGCTCAATCTGAAGTGACCATCCAGTGGAGTACTGACCGGCTTCGTTACATTCATATTGAACCGCTCTAGGACTTTCTCAATATACCGCTCTTATGACAACAAAAGCTTCCTGCTGCTTCTGTCACGGGTTATCTCCATTCCTAGGATCTGTCTAGCCGGGCCCAAGTCTTTCATCGCAAAAGACTTGCCCAACTCCTGTTTCAGCCCGTCAATCTTCTTGATGTCTTTTCCCATGATGAGCATGTCATCAACATATAACAGCAGAACTAAGAAATTACCGTCTGAGAACTTACGCGTGAACACACAGTGGTCCGACTCCGTTCTGTCATACCCATGCTGTAACATGAACGAATCGAACTTCTTGTACCATTGCCGTGGAGCTTGTTTCAGCCCATACAAGCTCTTCCTCAGCCTACACACCATATGCTCCTTGCCCTTGACTTCGAACCCCTCTGGTTGGTGCATGTAGATCTCTTCTTCCAGGTCACCATGGAGAAAGACAGTTTTAACATCTAACTGCTCTATCTCCAGATCCATGCTAGCCGTCAACCCAAGCAACACCCGTATGAATGTCATCTTCACCACTGGTGAGAATATCTCCTCGAAGTCTATGCCTTTCCTCTGACCAAACCCTTTCACCACAAGTCTGGCCTTAAACCTCGTCTGTGAATTCTTTTGCTCAACCTTCTTTCTGAACACTCACTTGTTGCTCAAAGCTTTCTTGCCCTTAGGCAATTTCACCATGTTATAGGTGTGGTTCTTATGCAAGGATTCCATCTCCTCTTGCATAGCTTTCAACCACTCCTCCTTATGCTCGTCGGCTAGGGCCTCAGAATAATCTTCTGGCTCTCCCCCATCGGTTAGCATAATGTACTCATGCGGCGAGTACCTCTTGGACGGCTGTCTGTCCCTAGATGACCTCCTCGCCTGTGGCTTAACAGGTGGATCAAGTGGGGGCTGCTCCTCTGGTCCATCTTCTAAAGGTACTCCCTCGTCCTCTGCACCTTGCTGTACTCCACCGTCATCAGGCACCACGGGAGGAGTAATCGGATCCATGTCCTCTAGCTCACCTGAACTAGGCTGGTTCTTCTCTGGCTTACCAATGTCTTCGATACACTGATCTTCAAAGAAAACCACATCTCTGCTCCTGACGAGCTTCTTCTCTGTTGGATCCCATAACCTGTAACCGAATTTTTCATTACCGTACCCTAAGAATACACACTACCTGATCTTCATATCGAGCTTGGACCTCTCGTCCTTTGGTACGTGAACGGATGCCCTGCATCCAAATACCCTAAGATGACTGTACGATGGATCTTGTCCAGTCCACACCTTCTCAGGTACTTCTCCATTCAACGAGGCTGATGGAGACCTGTTTATCAAATACACCGCTGTGCGCATTGCTTCTTCCCAGAACGTCTTGGGCAACTTCGCATGGGATAACATGCATCTGATTCTCTCAACAATGGTGCGATTCATTCGCTCAGCTACACCATTATGCTGGGGGGTCTTGGGAACCGTCTGTTCATGCCGTATACCCTGGGACTTGCAGTACTCGTGAAAGTCGCCAATGTATTCACTACCATTGTCAGTGTGGATGCACTTCAATGGTCTACCTGTCTCTCTCTCGACCATAGCATGAAACAATTTAAACACACCAAAGACCTCGTCCTTGGATTTCAAAGCATAAACCCAAACCCTCCTAGATGCATCATCTATAAAAGTGACAAAATACAATGCCCCACCCAAGGTTTTTGTCCTCATAGGACCACAAACATCAGAATAAACCAACTCTAATGCATGCACTTTATTAACATGAGAAGCAGTTTTAATAAATGAAACTCTATGCTGTTTCCCTGATAAACAATCAAGACAGGTTTTGAGAGGCATACCTGTCACGTCTGGAAGGAGCTGCTTCCTCGCTAGTAGCTGAAGCCCTTTTTCACTCATGTGGCCTAGACGCCTGTGCCACATGTCAATAGCCGAATCTTCCGCTGCGTTCAATCCACCCTTGCACATACTGACACTTGCCTTGTACAGGGTGCAACACTTCTTTCCTCTAGCCACGATCAATGAACCATTGATGAGCTTCCATCGCCCACCAGCAAACCGGCTTTCATAGCCATCATCATCCAACCTTCCCGTCGACATCAAGTTGAGGCGAAGGTCTGGGATATGCCTCACATCCCTGAGAACCAATGTGCAGCCCACATCAGTTTTCATACAAATATCACCAACTCCCACGATCTTTGATACGCCAGAATTTCCCATCTTCACAGTCCCATAGTCACCTGACTTGTAGCTTGTGAAGAAGTCCCTGTGTGGAGTCGCATGAAAAGAAGCTCTCGAGTCTATCACCCAGTCGGTGCCCTGACTTGTAGCCGTGAGACATACATCGTGATCTGTAGAAAGAATAACTACCATGTCGCCATCTGAAGCGACCGCAGTGGAATCTGATTCATCTTCATTCCCTTTTCCTTTCTTGTCGTTTTTCTTACCATGACATTCATGCTTGTAGTGGCCCTTCTTGCCACAGTTCCAGCATTCAACCTCTTTTCTGTTACTCAACTTGCCTCTTGATTTATCTTGGGCCTTCCCGCCCTTCCTGTTCTTTCCTCTCCCCCGTTCCTGCGTCACAAGAGCCTCTTGCTGAGTAGACCCTTGAGACTTCCTCCTTGTCTCCTCATTGAAGAGACAACTGGTTACCTGTTCCATGGATATCTTTCCGTCTGGCGCGGAGTTACTTAGAGACACCACCAATGTCTCCCAACTATCAGGCAATGAACTAAGCAATAGTAAAGCCTACAATTCATCATCCAGGACCATCTTCATAGAGGTGAGTTGGTTCACTATATTACTGACCTCATTCATATGCTCAGCCACAGAACCACCATCCTTGAACTTGAGATTCACAAGTCGCTTTATCAGAAATATCTTATTACCGGCTGTCTTCCTCTCATACAGCCCTTGTAATTTTAGCCATAGGCTTTCGGCTGAGGTTTCCGTAGACACATGGTGGAACACAGAATCATCCAACCATTGTCTAATAAACCCCATCGCCTTTCGGTCCATCTTCTTCCAATCATCATCAGTCATATCCTTGGATTTTGCTGATATGCCTGAGATTGGAGAATATAGGTCCTTGCAATAAAGCAAGTCCTCCATCTTAGCCTTCCATATGGTCCAGTTGGAACCATTGAGGCTGATCATCCTTGAGCCACCTTCCATAATTCAAAACCGATCCTACCCGTTCAATGAACTTAGCTATGATACCACTTTGTTGGGATGCCTTGCACAAACCTTAGGATCTAGCCTCCCGAAACAAACCAGAATTATGGATAATAAAGCAATGAAATAAATCAAAGCATCAATCACACACTACACAAGAGATTTTTACGTGGAAAACCCTCAAAGAGGTAAAAACCACGGGACCTCGTCCAGATCAACAATCCACTATGAAGTAGAACGTTACAATCTTCTTCACTCACGCAGGAGTGGATAAACAATAAGAGAAATAGAGAAAACGGAGAGATCTAACCGATTAAAAGGACATAGAAGCGCTGAGATATAGATTGCACAGTAGAGAACCTCCACGAGCAGAACCTCCCTCTATAAGCTTCCTCTCTCTCTTTCTCCCTCTCTCTCTCTCACCTTTGATAGCCCTAAACCCTTTAGCAAATATCTTGTAAAGCTTTAGGAAACCCTCTTGATATTTTGTGATACCTAGAAAAACCCTAGGCAACCCCTTTTATAGTTTTGGGAAACTCCTTTCCGCATCCCAGTTGCGAAAGGACTCAAATCGCAGTTTCGCACAAAATCGCGGAACAAACTACGTAACCTTCGACCAGTCGTAGGCCCCCTTCGACCAGTCGAAGGTTCCTTCGACCAGTCCAAGCTACAGTAAAAAACTGCAAAATTACTCGCTGGACTTTGAGTCGAAGTTTTCGACTCGAACCTTCGACCGGTCGACCACCAGCCTTTGACCAGTCGAACAGGGCTCTCGACCAGTCGAAGATGGGTCAAAATAACCCATCACATACTAGAGCATGAGCCCAAAAAAGAGGCACATCCAAATGACAGCTAGAGCACACGATAGAAAACCGTAGTAATTGAACGTCCATCATTAAAAACTTCTTGAGAGCCACAAAAGTGAGATTTGGTTTTCCCTTCACTCAGGTTTTGGTGACCTAATCAACAGATTGTATGGCAAATAAACATTACAGTGTAGCTTAGGAAGTTTTAGTGGTGGGCGTTAAATCACCACTGTTTCCTGTGGTGTGGTCCACTTGATACTTAGATCTGGCTCATGTTTTAGCTCATGACCTAACATGATATTACAAAATGAATGTACGGAGTGAATAAAACACGTACATCATGGTGGGCCACAGAACTTTTATAGCACCGACCATTATACCGAGGTCGGTACTGGCGGTGTTACTACCGAACCGGAGTCTGCCACATTCGGATGGAATTGAGGCACGTGTATGGAGATTGCACAAAGTATGCCACTCGGCACCAGGAATTACATGCACAGGATCATGCATAGCAAGATATCCACTCGAGAAATTTACCACTGTATACGCCACCTTTTATCCAGCGTCTTTTATAAAGTATCCTAAACTTAACTTATCAACTTATACCATGCTCGTACAGTTAGCAAATTTGAGGACGAAAATATCCTTGCTTGTCTATTTCAAATTAGACCAATGGCTACAGATTATAACTATAGCCATAGGTCCGTAAGGCCTCCCTCCCCCCAAAAAATCAAACCTAAATCGGGGTGCGCCTCCCCCCTGGCCTGTCTAGCAGGGTCACTTCGATTTGGTGGCCCCTCTATGGCTACGGATTATAACCGTAGCTATAGGTACTTTTCACGTCCCAAACTCAGAAACCGGGCTCACAAAATTTTCGATCGCCGAATCTGGTGTCGATAGCATCTGTAGTACCCCATGCTCGGCTCCCAACATCCATATGCCAGATTCCGATCCTGGAATCCTACAAGAAGAATTTTTCAATGTACATTTTACTCGTAATAAGCATAACCACAAGTTTACCCAAATCACAAAGACAACATCATCATCACATATCCACTAATATAAACATTTAAATATAGTACTGAAAGGGAAATACATATATTGAAATCAAAGCTCCAGTAGACTGCTGCACTCTCCAAGCTCAACGCTGCTACAACCTAACGTTACCTGCACACATCTATCGTGCATAAGCTTATAGAAAGCTTAGAGGGTGGTGTAAGTGTGTACGATGCACGTGCCAAGCATATTGATATCAGAGTAAGTGGAAATATTGACAACCATAAATATCATCAGCGTTATCCAGGCTATGCGATGTAAAAACATAATAGGCAAATATCATATGTTGAAGAAGCAATGTAGAACAGCTCTGTAATGCGGATCGACTATGTAAATGCAGAATCATAGAGTGCTAAATATCAGATGCCAATGATGCAATGCAATATGCAAATCCTGAAGAGCCACAAATACCATCAACCTCATCTAGGCCATATAAATGCAAAAACGTATCAACCCAGAATATCATATGCCGCGGGTGTAATGCAATATGTGGTGCGAATGAAATGACCAAGATAGAGTGTGAAGTCAGGATGGTAGTACGTAGTATCGCAGGCTATGGGGTCCATCACAAGGGACTTCTATCCAAACTAGTCCCATACCTAAATTTGGATAGATAGACTCAATATGGTAAATTCCTGACAAAGGTTAGTCGCACGCCCTAACTAAAATCCTGGCCATTGTGAAGGTACACATAACAAATAATTGCGCACCACCAGCCCGAGTGGATAGTGAATGAATGAATGAATGAGTATGTAACTCCTGATCAATAAGTCCACATATCAGTATCGTACATCTCTGGGATCATCACCGGGGTCTAGTACACTCTACATGCAATCACAGCCCACTGGACGCGCAACCATGCACAAGTGGAAGAGACCTCACTATTCGCCTGGCCAGTAGTTAGCCAATATCTACCCGGCACGTCGATAGCGGACTCAATTACAAGCTGGTCAAACTCAGCCTAGCTATGCCCACTACCCTTTGGTGAGTAAGGCCACAATCCCTTCCCAACAGACCACGACATAGTGGGAGACGCGGCCTACTGGTATTCGGCATTTGGACGCTCATGTATCCATTCGGTCTAGACGTTAGGGCATCTCCTGGCCACGGAGGTTTAAGAATTTTCACTCAAGGACATTTATGACGCTCTGATGGTAGCAACAAATTTCGGGTGTCCCATCTGACCATCTCCGACATGCATGTGGAGGCCACGACCCTAATGTCGTTAGGGCGTGTAGTAGGCATATCACACAAATGCGAGATGCATGAGTCATATCATCCAGTCACGCATCAAACCTGCGCGTACCGCGCGCTCATTTAGGGCAACTCCACCTATCAGGGAGTCCTATAAATAACCTGCCTAATAGCATATGCAATAGTCAACCACATCTCATATCAAGTATGTAGATGATGCGTATGGGCATGTGTCACGATGTTATACTATCACGTACTCATAATCGATATCGATAATCGGCCTAACAAAGGACCTCGACAATTGGCCTTGATATTTGGCCTCGACAATCGGAATCGGCCTCGATAATGAAAGTCGATGAGAATGGGCCTAACAAGGCCTAAGGGAAGGTCACAATGTGGACATTTAACCATCATTGCCCATCAATGTGGACATTTAACCAACATCGCCCTCAAGGAGTGGCCCTTATAGGGCTAAACATATAGTGGGCCCATGGCCACACACAAGGGCCTAACATATATATCACAATGGGCCTCACTCAAGGGCCACTATACATTACATTGGGCCTCACCAGATGGGCCTCATATACATTACATTGGGCCTGATATCTGGGCCTCAAATACATCTCAATGGCCTGCATCGCATGGGCCTCATATACATCAAGTGAGCCGCATCAACGGGCCGCACCAATAGGCCGATAAACATCAAGTGGGCCGCATCAACGGGCCGCACCAATGGACCTCATAAACATCAAGTGGGCCGCATCAATGGGCCGCACCAATGGGCCGATAAACATAAAGTGGGCCGCATCAATGGGCTGCACCAATAGGCCTCATAAACATCAAGTGGGCTGCATCAACGGGCCGCACCAATGGGCCGATAAACATCAAGTGGGCCGCATCAACGGGCCGTACTAATGGGCCAATAAGCATCAAGTGGGCTGCATCAACGGGCCGCACCAATGGGCCACAATACATGGGCCTCAAACACATCATAATGGGCTACAACCCGTGGGCCCCGAATACATCACAATGGGCCTCTCTTAAGGGCCCAATACGCATCACTCAAGGTGGGACCCATACACTATATTATATCTACATCATTCATCTATTTTTAGAGATCATTTTAGAGCATTACCAAAAAACATAAATCATACAGGAAGATCATCTCGACCATACCACAAATAGCAGTGGCGATAATGATTTTCACCGTTAAACAATGTACAGGGCCCACCACAATGTTTATTTTCCAACCAATCTGTTCATAAGGTCACAAAGGCCTGAATTAAGAGGGAAAACAATTTCATATTGATCCACGACTTCTGTGACCCCAAACGGTTTCAAGGGTGGGCGTTCAATCTCCACTGATTTTTACAGTGTGGTCCACCTGATATATAGTTGTATATAACATATACATCATGGTGTGCACCACTGTCCAACCATCTGGATGGTGGGAATTGTAAAATAGGTGGACAGCACTGATGAAAATTAGATGGACGACATTCATAAACACATGCATCATGTGGAGTCCACACGTGCGTGGGTTCCACGGCTGCTCTACAGCATGGATAAAACACATATATATCATGTGTGGCCCACGGATGCACGGTGTGGATATAACACATACCACATGATCAGTCTCACTGATCATGCAACAACTATATAGCTAGAGTGAGGTACACCAGCCGATTCTCTTCCCACCATCCAGTGATTGGACGGTGAGGATATACAATACATCATTAAGGTGGGTTGCACAGATAGGCGGTGTGGATCAAACCACGTTGCACACAGCAGCTGTTTAGCTGGTGTGAGACTGTTGGCCCACCATCCAAATAGATGGTGCGATATACAACATATCAGCGAGGTGGGCCCACCGGTCCAGAAAATGGATGGACGGACGGTGTGGATTAAATCCATACATCATGGTGGATTCCACGTGTTAGGTACAACACGGTAGGCTCCACCTAAAATTTGAATCTGCCTCATCCCAAGCCCGGCTGGATGGATGGTGTAGATGTAAGGCACGTACACATAGGTGGGGTCCGCCGAGCCTGCTGACGTCCAGGATGTACGGCTTGGATTAATAGATGAATTATGGTGGGGTCCACAGAACCTGATAGCGTCATGAGGTCCGCAAGTCCCACGTGGACGGACGGCTGGGATAATCACATATCAAGGTGGGATCCACCGTCCATAGCTGGACAATGGAGGGATGGATGGAATGCAAACATCTGGTGGGTCCACACATGTGGCCCACCAGCTTGTATTAGGCTGATATTTATGTTTCTTATCATCTGGGCCGTCCGGACGGACCGACAGCAAGGTGGGCCTCATGATCGGGCAGTTTGGATAAAACATCAAGGTGAGCCATACGATCGCCATCATCATCAACACACATCAACACGAAACGAAGAGAGAGAGAGAGAGAGAGAGAGAGAGAGGAGAGAGAGAGAGAGAGAGAGAGAGAGAGAGAGAGAGAGAGAGAGAGAGATGATGTAGTGGAGGGACCCCGCCACTATGGGTCCCTCATATGATTACAACACATATATCAAATTGGATGGGCCATCAAATTAAAAATCAACGGTAGATCACCCACCTTTTGATCTTCTCGGACTTCTCCTCATCTTTAGCTCCAAAGGAACAAGGTTTAAGGGTTGAGATGAAGCTTGGATGGTGGAGATGGGAGATAGGAAGTGGGCCACACAAACCTCTTTCATGGAGCTTGAACGGTTGCTTGGGAGGAAAATGAGAGAGAGATGAGAGAGAGAGAGAGGTGATGTAAGGAGAGAGAGGGATGGTGAGTGATGGGTGAGTGAGTGATGGGTGTACTTGACTAGGTATGGGTTGTAAGTGAGAGAGTTAACTTTGGGGTTGCTCTTGTACTTGACATGGTGGGATGTGGTGTGATTGATTGATGGGACATGTTCTATTAGGTTTGTAAATATGCAGCATTTTTCTTGAACTAAACACGGGCCCACATCTCCTGGCCTGGGTATCGCCTTGGTGCGCGAGACGCGTCGTTGAAACCACGACGACGGTGCGGTCGCAAGGGTACAAGTCTCGGGTCGAGCTGACTCTGGAATACAGGATACGACTCAAGGTTGCATGCAGATGCCGATAACAAATTGCAAGTTGCAGGAATTCGACTGGGAGGACCGCAGAAGCCTACAGAATGGTACGAGCTAGGATACGGGTCTCACAGGTACCATAAGCCGGTTTGGCGGCCTCTCCCCCCACTCCATTATATATATATATATTTATTTTTCTTTTTAACACACACTCACGCTTTGTTTTGTTTGGGCATTGAGACCAAAATTGAAGTATATCGACACCTCAACTGGACCATATCACATGAAAACAGTGGAAGTATTGATTTCCACCGTTGAAACCTTTCTAAGGCACACAGTGATGTTTATTTTTCATCCAACCTGTTCATAAGATCAAACAGAAATGGATGAAGGGAAAAAACAATTATCAACTTGATCTAAAACTTACGTTGGCCCCAAGAACTTTTCAATGGTAGAAGTTCAATTCACACTATTTACGTTGGTGAGGTCCACCTGATCTTTTTATAGGCTTAATTTTTAGGTTAAAGCCATCAAATTATCTAGTAAAATGGATGAACGGATCGAATAAAATGCATGAACGAAGGTGGCCCCACAGAGTTTACTCAGTATGCTTAGGGTACTGAGTTACTCAGTACGCAATCCACTTCCTGACACTCCTTGAACTCTGAGTTGTACAAATGGTTCAAAAGATATCAAAGTTACATGGCCCCACGGTTATGTGTTTATTATATCCACAATGTTCATCCATATTTCGAGATCATTTCAGAGCATTATATATATAAAAAAAATCATATCCAAAGATCAACTGGACCACACAACAAATAGCAGCGGGGAAATTGATTTTCACCATTAAAATTTTCATAGGGTCCACCATAACGTTTATTTACCATCCAATCTATTCATAAGGTCAAAGACCTGAATGAAGAGGAAAAACAAATTTCATATTGATCCAAACTTCTTTGACCCCTAAAAGGGTTTCAATGGTAGACGTTCACTCCCCCACTACTTTTTACAGTGTGGTCCACTTGATAGTTAGATCTGTCTTATTTTTCATCTCAAGCATTAATACGATTTCACTAATGGATGGACGGTTTGGATATAACACATACCTCATGATAAGACCGACAAAACTTGCACCAGCCAATCCAGCGGGGCAAACTAGAAATTGAGCGGGGCAAACTGGAAATTGAGCGGGGTAAACTGAAAATTGAGCGTGGTAAACTGAAAATTGATCGGGGTAAACTAGAATTTGAGTGGGGCAAACTCAAAATTGAGCGAGGCAAACTAGAAATTGAGCGGGGCAAACTGAATATTGAGTGGGGCAAACTAAATATTGAGCGGGGCAAACTAGAAATTAAGTAGGGTAAACTGAAAATTGAACAGGGCAAACTAGAAATTGAGCAGGGCAAACCGAAAATTGAGCAGGCCAAACTAGAAATTGAACAGGCCAAACTAGAAATTGAGCGGGGCAAACTAAAAATTGAGCAGGACAAACTAAAAATTGAGCGGGGCAAACAAAAAATTGAGCGGGGCAAACTAAAATTGAGCAGGCCAAACCAAAAATTGAGCAAGACAAACCAAAAATTGAGGGGGTAAACTGAAAATTGAGCAGGGTAAACTAAAAATTGAGTGAGGCAAACTAGAAATTGAGTGGAGCAAACTGAAAATTAAGCGGGGCAAAGTAGAAATTGAGCAGGGCAAACTGAAAATTGATTAGGGAAAACTAGAAATTGAGCAGGGCAAACTAGAAATTGAGCGGGGCAAACCGCAAATTGAGCAGAGCAAACTGAAAATTGAGTGGGGCAAACTAGAAGTTGAGCGGGGCAAATTGAAATTTGTAAAATCATGTTTGGTGGACCATGAAATTGTAACAAACGGACCAAATTCACAATGGATGTCAATCACTTGTACACATATAGAAGTAAAATGTCACATGTAAATGGTGTATATGGATGAACGACCTAGATAAATGCATGCATCAATGTGGGGCCCGCACTTTTAGTGGATTTCAAAATCCACAGAAATCCTGTATAGACCAAATGCATGCATCAGTTTGCCCCACTCAATTTTTAATTTTTCCCTCTCAATTTCTAGTTTACCCCGCTCAATTTCTAGTTTGTCACGCTCAATTTCCAGTTTATCTTGCTCAATTTTTAGTATGCCCCGCTCAATTTCTAGTTTGTCCCGCTCAATTTCTAGTTTGCCCCGCTCAATTTTCAGTTTGCCCGACTTAATTTTTAGTTTGCCCGCTCAATTTCTAGTTTTTCCTACCCAATTTTCAGTTTGCCCCACCCAATTTCTAGTTTTCCTCGATCAATTTTTAGTTTGCCCCACTGAAGTTCCAGTTTGCCTCGCTCAATTCTGGGTTTTTCTCACTTAATTTTCAGTTTGCCCCACTCAATATCTAGTTTGTCCTGCTCAATTTTTGGTTTGCCCCGCTTAATTTGTACTTTGCCCCTTTCAATTTTCAGTTTGCCCCACTCAATTTGTAACGCCCTGAAATTCGGGGGTCGAGTATGAACTCAACTCCTGAGTTCCAACGCATCACTTATGCAACATACACAATGCCGGTTAAATGTTGTCTGAGTTAGCGCAATAAACATGAATGAGATTAGATAAACCAAAACAGTAATTCATACTCCAGTTCAATTGTATATAAAAGCAAGCAGAAGACTGAAATTTGATATTCAAGTATGTAAAGTAACAAAATTTTCTGAACTCCAGAGTATGAGTACTAGCTGAGCACCATATACATGTATTGTTTTTAAGTCAAAACCCAAAATACAATCCTCCAAAGAGGCCCTGAGAATCCCGCGATGCAGCCGGCCTAAGCGAAGCCGTCAGAGTACTGCATGAAGGAGAACTCCTCCTGGTCCTCATCAATGTCGGGCTCTGGCTCCTGAACCAAGGCGCCCTTTATACCTGCGACAGAGTCTGGTTGGTGTGTACAACACCGTCCCGTAACGTGGGAGTGAGTAGCTAACTCAGTGGAACAATAAAGCATAAGTTAACATGTTATCAAATCAACCAAGCAGTAATGATAAAGCAGTACAAATCAAGCATTTCTATCTACTCTTATTAAGTGCAAAATGATATGACGTGATGCTGTATGCCCTTGCCAAACCACCCTCAAGCGACATCATCTTACGTTCGCGAATGCTTACTCCCTCAGTGCGCCACATCTACAAAGCACATGCGGTGCGATGATGCTCATGATTACCAAGTTTTTATTAGTCCATTTCAACCAGCAGTATTGGGAAACTAAGGTACCTCCCTTGTATCATTCCCAACATGATCCATTCTAGGGTCGTCAATCCTAGTTATTCTCATACGATATTATAGTTTGAGAAGCGTAGTGAAGGCATCGCAAAGGGCTCGTCACCCGTCAGCGCGGATACAGATCTCACCGTATGCGGCTCAATTGCTGGCCGTCAGCTCGAGTACAGGTCTCACCGTACTCGGCTCAATCACTAGCCGTCAGCTCGAGTACAGGTCTCACTGTACTCGGCTCAACTCATACTCTAGTTGCTGTGAAAGACTCGTCGCCAATCACAGACACTTGGAGAGTACACTCGATGATACTACGGAGGACTCGTCGCCCGTCAGCACGAGTACAGATCTCACCGTACTCGGCTCTCGCCGAAGTATCGACAGCTCGAATACAGTGTCCCATACCACCGTATTCGGCTCACGAGTTTGGTTGCGCAATGGTCACTACGGGGAGGCACATGGCCCCAGCGTAGGCCGACAGCTCGACCACGGTGTCCCATACCACCATGCCCGGCTCATGCGACTTAGCGGATCTAGGTACCATGGTTAAACGGGGATCGCCACTGGTAAGTTTGGTACCCTAGGTTCAAGCAGTAGCGACCAAACAGGGTGAACACACAATTACACTTCAGTTTAGTTGGCTAGCCTGACTAGCTCAAGCGCACCACAAGTTGAGCGATATGGAGCGCAAAAGCACTCCGTGTGGCCAACCACTATCGCCAACCGAAGTACGACTCGGGTTCGCCAGACACGTCTGTTGTGGCGATACGAATCTCAGCCACAATCGCAAGTCTGGTACCGAATGTTTGGACTATATACATAGTCCCAAACTCAACAGTTTTCATCGATAGCATATGAAGTAAAGCATGATAAACAAGCAATACAAGCATGTTAGTAGGCATGTTATAAAGCATGAAGTAAAACATGAAGTAAAGCATGTTACAAAGCATGTTGTGAAGCATGTTGTGAAGCATGTAGTAAGGCACTATCCACATAGGGATACCATTACATACACATTACAGGTGAGTGGTTCTAGCGAACCACCGCACGGAGGGAAACCTACTTGTCTCTAAGGGAGTCGGAAATCCCACATCAGCACCACTCTAAGGCACTAACACATGAATTTGCGCACACGAGCGTTTACACAATTACTTAGAATACACTATTTCAACATACGCGACGTATGTTAACGAAATTTGTGTTAGGGCTGTCCCTTCGCCACGTGAGTATTTTACCCATGTATCACACAATCATACAGCAAATAATCATTACAATTGCATTTCCAAAATCCGCACGTATGCGGGATTTCTAGAATACGCAATTTCAACATACATGACATTTACACATGAACATGTATTTTTGCGATCCCTTTCGCCAAACTAGCATTTTATCCACACATGATATAATTAAACATTAAATAAACATGTCAAAATTTTCTCAACAAAAATACGTATACGGTATTTCTACGTATATCAAGAGTATGTAAAATTCCATATTCTTTATCGCTAATCGAAACAGGAAACGGAAAGCACTTTGTACATGTGCATTTGCATGCAGATCATGAATCTATCATTATCTGACATTGAAAGCGTTGAAAACCGTAACTTATATGCTTAAAGTCCTCACCTCAGCCCTTGGAATTCCAACGAATCAGCAAGGGTGTTGGAGCTTGTATACGGGAGTTTCCTAGCCTAAAGAGCGTATCCGATTAGCCTTTTCATAACCTACCGCTAATCAAGCTCAAATCAGACCTAGGGTTAGGGTTTCTTACCTCCAAATGGGATGGACACACCGGGGAAAACCCCTGGAATAGGGCGGTGTAGGCCGTGGGAGGAGTGGAAGCAGCAGGAGGAAGATCGGCTTCGATCTCCAAGACTTTCTCTCTCTTTTCCCTCTTTCTCTCTAAGGGTTTGGACCCAAATTCGTATGGCTGTGAGAGGGGCTGTTCTAAGCCCCTTTTATAGCCAAGAACATGTCCAAAATAGACTCAGGTTCAAGGGTGGCTGCATATGTAGGCAGTTCGCCACTTTCCAAGCTCAAAAAGGGTGTTCTGGTGGCCCTCTTTGAGCCAAACGTCAGACTTAAGCTCACCATCTACGGATCTACGTGGGATTACATTTTCGACTCGATCGGATTCCTAGATCGCACGTGGCGGACCACTTTCAGTTCAACGGTCCGTGGGCCACGATCAGAAATTCTGAGTACATGTAAATGTTCCTGAAATTTTTCTTAATCCGAGGGTGTAATTTGGTCTGATTCCGACGGTCAGGTTGCTTAATACTGACGCGCAACCGAAAGGTGCCAGATCACTATTCCAGATATTTTTATTTGGTGGGAATAGTGTTTTTCACACTCCCTCGCTCCGGAGTGAAAAGAATGGCCGTGAGACATCGGAATCATCTGATTTTTGAGATGATTGTCAAGCCCAGTGGGGCGGTCCTGGTTCCTTAGCTTCGTGTTAATCGGACTCCCGATGTGCGATCTAGACCTCATACGAAGTTTCGTTTCAGTCCCGAGAGCAGACGGGTAATGAGTTTGGCTCTAGACTTTAAGGTAACCTAGAGTCACAAATTCTGCAAGTTTTGGGTCTTGCAGATCGTATTTAAAGCGATCCCAACGGATTTCATGACTAACCGAGTTTAGTACTTAGTTAACTTTGTTAATTTTCTAAAGGATTTAATCCTATGTGATTTCTGGTCGAGGTGGTACTCGGCCCAATGTACGAAAATTTTCAGGTCGTTACACAATTTCTAGTTTGCCCCGCTCAATTTTTGGTTTGCCTAGCTCAATTTCTAGTTTGCCCAACTCAATTTTTAGTTTGCCCCGCTCAATTTCTAATTTACCCCGCTCCATTTTCAGTTTGCCCAGCTCAATTTCTAGTTTGCCCCGCTCAATTATTAGTGCTCAATTTCTAGTATGCCCCACTCAATTTCTAGTTTGCCCCGCTCAATTTCTAGTTTTTCCCGCTCAATTTTCAGTTTACCCCACTTAATTTCTTATTTGTCAGGATCAATTTACAGTCTGCCTCGCAGAAGTTTTAGTTTGCCCTACTAAGTTTTAGGTTTGCCTCGCTCAATTTTCAGTTTGCCCCACTCAATTTCTAGTTTGCCCCACTCAATTTTTAGTTTACCCCCGCTCAATTTCTAGTTTGCCCCACTCAATTTTCAGTTTACCTCGCTCAATTTCTGGTTTGCCCCGCTCAATTTCTAGTTTGTCCTGCTCAATTTTTAGTTTATCCCACTCAATTTCTAGATTTCCCCGCTCAATTTTTATTTTACCCCGCTCAATTTTCAGTTTGCCTCGCTCAATTGCTAGTTTGCCCCGCTAAATTTTCAGTTTGCCCATCTTAATTTTGAGTTTTTCCCACTCAATTTTTAGTTTGCTCCACTCAATTTTCAGTTTGCCCCGCTCGATTTCTAGTTTGCCCCTCTCAATTTTTGGTTTACCCCGCTCAATTTTGAGTTTGCCCCACTGAATTTTTGGTTTGCCCCACTAAATTTATACTTTACGCCGCTCAATTTCTAGTTTGTCCCGCTCGATTTTCAGTTTACCCCGCACAATTTTCAGCTTTCCCTGCTCAATTTCTAGTTTGTCCGCTCAATTTGTAGTTTGCCCCGCTCAATTTGTAGTTTGCCCCGCTCAATTTTTAGTATGGCCCGCTCACTTTTCAGTTTGCACCGCTCAGTTTCCAGTTTGCCCCGCTTAATTTTAGTTTGTCCTGCTCAATTTTTAGTATGCCCCGCTCAATTTTCAGTTTTCCCCACTCAATTTCTAGTTTGCCCCACTCAATTTCAAATATACCCCACTCAATTTCTAGTTTTCACCGCTCAATTTTTAGTTTGACCCCCTCGATTTTTAGTTTACCCCGCTCAATTTTTAGATCGTCCTGCTCAATTTTCAATTTTCTTTACTCAATTTCTAGTTTACCGCGCTCAATTTCTAGTTTTCCTCGCTCAATTTTCAGATTGCCCTCTCAATTTCTAGTTTGCCTCGATCAATTTTCAGTTTGCCCTACTCAATTTCTAGTTTGCCCTGCTCAATTTTTCATTTGCCCCGCTCATTTTTTAGTTTGCACCCCTTAATTTTCAGTTTGCCCCACTCAATTTCTAATTTGCCCCGCTCAATTTTTGATTTGCCCCGCTTAATTTCTAGTTTGCCCAGCTTAATTTCAAGTTTACCCCGTTCAAATTTCAGTTTGCTATGCTCAATTTATAGTTTGCCCTGCTCAATTTTCAATTTACCCTGCTTAATTTCTAGTTTGCTTCGCTCAATTTTCAGTTTGCCGCGCTCAATTTCTAGTTTGCCCCGCTCAATTTTTGGTGCCAACTTAATTTCTAGTTTGGCCCACTCATTTCTAGTTTACCTCACTCAATTTTCAGTTTGCCCTGCTCAATTTCTAGTTTGCCCAGTTCAATTTTTGATTTGCCCCGTCCAATTTCGAGTTTGCCCCACACAAAATTTTCAGTTTTCCCCGCTCAATTTCTAGTTTACCCCGTTCAATTTCTAGTTTGCCACGCTCAATTTTCAATTTATCCTACTTAATTTCTAGTATGCTCGCTCAATTTTCAATTTGCCCTGTTCAATTTCTAGTTTGCCCCGCTCAATTTCTAGTTTGCCTCGTTCAATTATCAGTGCTCAATTTCTAGTATGCCCCGCTCAATTTTTACTTTGTCCCGCTCAATTTCCAGTTTGCCCCGCTCAATTTCTAGTTTTTCCCGCTCAATTTTCAGTTTACCCCGCTCAATTTCTAGTTTGCCCCGATCAATTTTCAGTTTGCCCCGTAAAAGTTTTAGTTCGCCTTGCTCAATTTTGGGTTTGCCTCGCTCAATTTTCAGTTTACCCCACTCAATTTCTAGTTTGCCCCGCTCAATTTTTGGTTTGTCCCATTCAATTTCTAGTTTGCCCCACTCAATTTTTAGTTTGCCCCACTCAATTTCTGGTTTGCCCCGCTCAATTTCTAGTTTGCTCTGCTCAATTTTCAATTTGCCCCGTTCAATTTCTAGTTTGCCCCACTCAATTTCTATTTTGCCCCGCTCAATTTTCAGTTTGCCTCGCTCAATTGCTAGTTTGCCCCGCTCAATTTTCGGTTTGCCCATCTTAATTTCGAGTTTTCCCCACTCAATTTCTAGTTTGCCCCGCTCAATTTTCAGTTTGCTCCGCTCAATTTCTAGTTTGCCCCGCTCAATTTTCGGTTTGCCCCGCTCAATTTCGAGTTTGCCCCGCTGAATTTTTGGTTTGTCGCGCTCAATTTATAGTTTGCCCCCCTCAATTTCCAGTTTGTCCCAGTCGATTTTCAGTTTGCCACGCTTAATTTCTAGTTTGCCCGCTCAATTTCTAGTTTACCCACTCAATTTCTAGTTTGCGCCGCTCAATTTTCAGTTTGTCCCGCTCAATTTCTAGTATGCCCCGCTCAGTTTTCAGTTTGCACCGCTCGATTTCCAGTTTGCACCCCTCAATTTCCAGTTTGCCCACTCAATTTCCAGTTTGTCCCGCTCAATTTCTAAAATGCCCCGCTCAATTTTAAGTTTGCCCCGCTCAATTTCTAGTTTGCCTAGCTCAATTTCCAATTTGCCCCATTCAATTTCTAGTTTTCACCGCTCAATTTTCAGTTTGCCCCCCTTGATTTTTGGTTTGCTCCGCTCAATTTCTAGTTCGCCACTCTCAATTTTCAGTTTACCTTAATAAATTTGTAGTTTACCCCGCTTAATTTCTAATTTTCCCCGCTCAATTTTCAGTTTGCCCCGCTCAATTTCTACTTTGCCCCTATTAATTTTCAGTTTGCCCCGCTGAAGTTCTAGTTTTCCCCGCTTAATTTTGGGTTTACCTTGCTCAATTTTCAGTTTACCCACTCAATTTCTAGTTTGCCCCGCTCAATTTTGGGTTTCCCCAGCTCAATTTCTAGTTTGCCCCCCTCAATTTTCAGTTTGCCCTGCTCAGTTTCAAATTTGCCCTGCACAATTTCAAATTCAGCCCGCTCAAATTTCAGTTTGCCACGCTCGATTTCAAGTTTGCCCCGATCAATTTTTAGTTTGCCCAACTCAATTTCTAGTTTGCCCCGCTCAATTTTCGATGCCCAACTTAATTTCTAGTTTGCCCCACTCAATTTCTAGTTTGCCTCACTCAATTTTCAGTTTGCCCCGCTCAATTTTTAATTTGACCCGCTAAATTTTTGGTTTGCCCCGCCCAATTTTGAGTTTGCCCCGCTCAATTTTTAGTTTGCCCCGCTCAATTTCTAGTTTGCCCCGCTCAATTTTCAGTTTGCTCAGTTCAATATCTAGTTTGCTCCGCTTAATTTTCTGTTTGTCTTGTTCAATTTTTAGTTTGCCCCGCTCAATTTTCAGTTTGCTTCACTCAATTTCTATTTTGCCCCACTCAATTTTCAGTTTGCCCCGCTCAATTTTTAGTTTGCCCCGCTTAATTTCTAGTTTGCACCACTCAATTTCTAGTTTGCCCCGCTCAATTTTCAATTTGCCCCACTCAATTTCTAGTTTGCCCCACTCAATTTTCAGTTTGCCCCACTCAATTTCTAGTTTACCTCGATTGATTTCTAGTTTGCCCTGCTCAATTTCTAGTTTACCCCGCTCAATTTCCAGTTTACCCCGATCAATTTTCAGTTTGCCCCGCTCAATTTCCAGTTTGCCCCGCTGGATTGGCTGGTTCAAGTTCTGTGGGTTTTATCACGAGGTATGTGTTATATCCAAACCGTCCATCCATTTGGTAAGCTCGTATTCAAGCTTGAGACTAAAAATAAGGCGGATTTAACTATCAAGTGGACCACACTGTAAAAAGCAGTGGGGGAGTGAATGTCTACCATTGAAACCCTTTTAGGGGTCAGAAAAGTTTTGAATCACTATGAAAGTTGTTTTTCCTCTTCATTCAGGTCTTTGTGACCTTATGAATAGATTGGATGGTAAATAAACGTTATGGTGGACCCTAAAATAAACAGTACAGTGGGCCTTAGGAATATTTTAATGGTGGATATCCACTTAGTATGGTGTGGTCCACCTGAGATTTATATTCTGATCATTTTTTATATCAAGCCCTAAAATGATTAGTAAAAATGAATGAACAGAATGGATGAAGCAAACACATCATGGTAGGCCCACAGAGCACCGACTATCAGCCACTGGGCGGTGGTAGGGGAGTAGCCAATCCATTCCCCGGAGGTGGATTAGGTACGGACAAGTTGAGTAGCGAGTCAGCTACTCAAGTGATGTCAAGAAGTTCTGTGGGCCCCACTATGATGTATGTGTTATATCCACACCGTTTATCCATTTTTAGATATCATTTTAGGGAATGAACCAAAGAATGAGGCAAATAAAAATCTGTAGTGGAACCCACCAAAGAAAATAGTAGGGAGAGTGATTACCACCGTTGAAATATCCTAAGGCCCATCATAATGTTTATTTGAAATCCAACCGGTTAAAAAGTTAAAAAAGACATGAAATAAGAGAAAACACAAACATCGGCTTGATCTAAAACTTTGTGGCTTTTAGAAGTTTTTAATGGTGGGCGTCACTGTCCCACTGTTTTCTGTGCTGGGGTCCACTAGAGATTTGGATTTAACTGTTCTTTGAATATTGCCCTAAAATGATCTCTCCAAATGGATGAAAGGTGTGGATACAAAACATGCATGGTGGGGCCCACGAGCGTCAGTGCTCGTCTTCGCACACCGGCCAATCCGCTTCCAAAAGGAAGGTAGGGTTATTTTGGTCCTCAGATGCTCGTCTGTACATCCAACTGCTAAGTTGGTAAGTTAGATTTCGTATACCTCATAACAAAACGCTGGATAAAAGGAGGCATCTACAGTGGTAAATTTATCTATCTACTTTAGTAACCTTTTCTAAGAAATACTTCCATACTCTGGCAGAGGTGATGAATGATAGGCAGGGAGTTACAACGTGACATATAAGTAATACAAGCCGAATCATTCAAAAATTTATACAAGTTTAGATGTATCGTGAACAAAATATTGCCCTTATCTGATCATCTAATTATAAGATTTTTGGGTATTTTATTTGATGGTTAAAAAGGAAAAGTATCCAATGGTTTTACTTCGAAAACAAGTGTCCACCAATTAGAGATTAAGACTGTTTAACCAATATTACTTTTGGATTGTAATTTAGCAACGCTGAGTTCCCCAATTTCATTGGTTTAATTTGAGTTAATATGTGACATGTACCATGTGCTTGTGTATTGTCGTGCCTAGCGAGAGCATTAAATAACTCCCCTTTTCTTCTCCAAGAGTTTGAAAACCTAAGGTTGATCTGTCTCATTAGTAGAGGCCGTATGGACAGTGTAATGTGCGTGCATTGTCCAGGGTACGTATAATGTGTGTGCATTGAAGACCATATGGGTATAATTGTTTACCACCTGATGTTGACAAGTGCACTAAATTGGGGAAGTAGAAAAACGGGGTATTCAGAATTTGTGGGACATGTATGTTTCTGATTCACATCATCCGTTCGTTTTATCAGCTCATTTTAAAGCACGAGCACAAAAAAGAGGCAAATCCAAAGCACATATGTACTACACCATAAACTACAATGGGAATTGAAATCTAATGTTGGAAGCATTTTGTGGGCTATGATAGTTTTGGATCAAGTTGGTATTTATGTTTTTATTTTATCAATGACTTTTTAATCTTATGAACAAGTTGGATGACAAATATATATTATATATATATAATATTATATATATATATATATATATATATATATATATATAATATATCATCACTATGTCCTACACCAAATTTAGTTTTTAATCGGTGGACCCTATTAGCCCCATTTTTCCTGTAGTGTGGATCTCAGTTTTGGGCTTGCTATGGTATAAAAAATTCATTAAGAAATATTGTGTGGGTTCTGAAGGTGTTAAGCAGGTTCCATACGTGTTGTGCGGGTTCTGGAGGTGTTGTGTGCGTGCTGGAGGTGTTGTATGGTCCTGAATGTGTTGTGCGGGTTGTGAAAGTGTTGAGTGGATGCTGAAGGTGTTGTGAGGATGTTGAAGTTATTGCATGACTGCACAACAAGGCATTGTTGTGCGGCACACAAAGAAATCAATGATTGCACAAAAATAGAGTGGTCAAAAGACAAGTCAGGCTAAATTCATTACTTTAGACATGTTGCACGGATGCACAACAAGGGAAAGTTGTGCGACTACACAATAATTTTAATTCAAAGATGTTTTGTGCAACTGTGTAATAATATTGAGTTGTGTGAAAATAGGGTTTAACAAGTGTGGATGCCTATAAATACCCCCTCTTCTCTCTCATTTGGGGACTTTTGAGAATTCAAAGTTAGAGATTATATCTAAACAATTGAAAGGTACCAAGGAAGATCCGCATAACAAGTCTTTCCTGATAATCATGCATTGACCATAGTCAGTTGCATCTCGGGAGGTAAGAAGGAGAAGGCTAAGGCTTTGATGAGTCGCATAGTTGCGCAACTCAGCAGTGTTGTGTGACCGCGCAATTGCTTCCTAGTTTTGCTGGTTCAAGTGTTGGCTATGTTTCCAACACGAGATGATTCAATTGTGATTTTGAAGCATGAAGATTGGGCTCTAAATCGTCACAACACTTTAATTATTTCGGTGGAATGCAAAAACAGGCCAAAATGCTATTAGAATTGCTTTTTTATCTTTCATTTAATGATGCATATTTGATTATATGTTGTTTTAAAAATCAAGGGACTTCCTAAAAGGATGTAATTAAAAGAATGTAATAAGAACTCATATTAATAAAATCTTTGACGATGAACATTCTTTCATTTGAGTTTTCCTTATTATTTTTAGAACATAGATATTCCAATCCCTTAAACAATATTTTGACTGAAACAAAATGACGACTTTGCTAGGGATCGAACCCAAAATCTCTTGTTGGAATATCTGTATCTAATAATAACATTGAAACAATTGGAAGATCTTCATCATCAAAAGGCACCATGAAAGTGCCAAAATGGTGACTCTTGACAGGAACATTCCTCCCTTAATCTCTAAAACAAGATACAATTTGACTTAATTAGGATAAATAATGTTGAATTATTATAATGTTATATACCATATTCTTATGCAATTGCAGTTGTTTCTCTTCCTACTAATGTGACCGTCTATTTCACACCCAATGAGTTTTCCTTAACCTAGTAGGTGATGCTGAAATGTCACCAAAGAAGATACTAAAGAAAGTCGAGCTAATTGTAGTCCGAAGCAAATAACCCCAAGCAATGGAAGGAGTGATTTTTGCTTCACCCGTAGCCCATAAAGCTAACGAAGAATGGACAATGGTGACGTCTAGGAGAAGAAAGGCTTGATCGCCTTCTATGAAAAGCCCAATCCTGCTGAGGGCGATAAGAGGACTGCCTAATCACGTGGAATACCGCAAGACGCAATCCCACCTTAGCTCCACCTCCACTCTACTCGAGAAGGATTGAAACTCTCTTCACCCCACAAGATTTTCCTCCACTATCGATTACGACCGGAAAGACGTCCACCATAGTTTCACCAATAGTTCAGAAGGATAAAGGGAAAACTATTGTGACAAGGGAATATTCACCCAAGGTACTACTAGCAATGGATTCAATGCAAGCTTTCGCATTGAGAGCATAGTGTTCTGAGTCAGTTAGTTCCCCGATATAGCGATGCAGTAGTTTTGAGTCGAGCAGCGCCTCGTTTTCTTTAATGTCATCAATGATGGTGTACACATCCTCTACTTTAGTATCGTGCCAACCAAGGAGCAAAGAAACAATGGTATTTATGGTGGGCGTTAGTCGTACTGATCCACTTTTATCAGATGAGTGCTTATTTGAGGTGACACGCATATAAGCTATCTTGATGGAAGAATGTAGGAACCTTTGAGAGGCATTAGTGACATTAACCTGTAATGCGACTAGAGTCCCTATTCCTCCAATGACAGTGCCATGAACAATAATGGATGACAAATAGAAGGGTCACAACTACGAAGGGTTGGATCTCATGCATCTGCACCTTCTATTTCTCAAACTGTAACATAGGAAAAAATCCTACAAGTGGTCATAGATGTCGTTCACCTAGAGAGGGAACAAGATCAAAAGAGAAGGTTCTAATATCAAACATTGTATCCTCATGAAATAGAAGAGATGCCATTTTCTGCAAATTTCAAATACCCGGAGTTCTAAAAGTTTAATGGAGAAGGCTCACCAGAGGAGCATCTGATGGACTTTATAACATCTATGGGGAATTTCTTCACAGTTCCTCAATATTACTTACGGTTATTCGAGTCATCTTTGATGGGAAAAATCTTTAGGTGGTATTTAACTTTGGCTCCAGAATCTATTCGCACATGGTAGCAAATGCAAGGTGCCTTTATGACAAACTTTTTCTTTTTTGACAGGGAAGTTAACTTGACAGAATTGGCTTCCATCCTTCAAAGAGAGGGTGAACCAATTGAAAAATTCATCGATCGATGAAAAACACTAAGCCATCATGTCGACAACTTTCAGGAGAATCAAAATAGGTTAAACTATATTTGGGTTGTATGGAGCTAAAGGTGGTGTTTGACCTGATTAGTGTTGATATACAAACTTTTTGTGATCTTGTTGTCGATTGTTCACAACCCCAAGTGTAGGGTCGTGATGTAGTAATAATCTCGATGAGACTGAGGTCGAATCCACAGGGACTGAACTTGTGTGTCTTCTGAATTTAACTAGAACTAGAACTAGATGAGGAACTAAAGCAAAAATCTGAATTTAAATGAGTAATTATGAATAAGGTTTAAATTATCAATTAAAAGGAACTAGGGTGCTAAGGATCCACTTGTAGCAATCAGAATGCTACCTTGCTTGATTCAGAAAATTCAATTGGAATTAGAGTCCTATCATATCCAATTGGAAAAAGAGAGAGATGATTGAATCTCTGAACTTCTCATGGATCTAATCATTAATAGAGGAGAATTATGGGAGGAATTCTGTCACCCTACCATGCCCAAGGGACGATGGTGAACAACGGGATTAACCAATCCTAAAATCTCAAAGAGGAAAAGAAGATATTCAAAGCTATCGCGGATCTATTGTAATTTGTCACAACAAACCATTAAAAACTAAAAATATTCCTTATAATCAAACTAGAATCCAATGAGGTTCAACATAACATGAATCAAAGCAAAGCAAACATCCCAATCACGCTACAAGCTTCACCTCTTAGGCCTAGCTAAGAGGTTTAGCCAACCATAGACATGATTGAACTAAGAACTCTTAAACAAAATAAAAAGACCAACTAAGGAAGAAGAAGAAAAACTCTCGAGCGGCGGCTCCACCCTTTTACTCCACTCCTTGAACCCTAGAAGATGCCTAGGAACATCCTAGGGATTTCTATTTATAGTTGTACATCCCCCTCTCACGCACCGACTTGGAATTTTCGCAAACCGCTTCAAATTATGCGATCTGTGTCGGCCCTGCATTACAACTCTGCGCGATTTCGGTGGCACCGAAGTTGGTTCGATGGCACCGAAATCATGTCTGAAATTTATCGCATCTAAAATTGTATGTGTAGAGTAGTAAGGTGGCACCGAAATTGGCTTAGGTGGCATCGAATTAAGCTTAGGTGGCACCTAATTAAGCTGTTTTCTTGTTGGACTGTTTTGTGTACTTTCGATGGCACCGATGTTAGCTTAAGTGGCACCATAGTGTCTTATTTTTCTACTATTTAACTTACGCTTTTCCTAATCTTTTCTCCAACCTTTGTACTTGGTTTCCTATGATCTTTGGCATGAGAATTCTCCATTCTTGGTCTCCTAAGATCTCTCCTTTGCCTTGGTGATTCTTGAGCACTAAATCCATGCTTGTCGCACTCTTTACAATTTAAGCTCTTAAATTCACCTCGTAACACAAACATGAGTAAAATAAGACATTAAGCAGTATCATGTTCATAAAACCAAGATATAAATGGGGCATAATATGCAATATTTGACCCTCAACACAATCCCCAACCAACATTTTGCTAGTCCCGAGCAAAGTATTGAAAAAATATATTTTGAAAACCATTGTATAATTTTCATAAGCTCAAGAGGTTTCAAAAACAATCCAGATAATAGAGTTTCAAAATACATCAATGTTGAGCATTATTCTCTCTTAAACTCTAGCATTCGGTAAACTTCATAATCAAGTTCAAAGCATTAATCCTCCAATTAGAACAATTCCAAACATTGAATTCCATGGGTGCATAATGAAGTTTATACTTATCACAATCAAAGGTTCAATTCTTCATTTTCATGATAACATTGATAATCAAAAGAGCATTCAGGACAACCAAAACTGAAACTTGCCTTACAATTCATATTTTAGTTGCCTTTTTTCATTCCTCCAACTTTTATTTTTCCATCAATGACTTTCATGTTATGTTCAATCTTTTTAAAGATCTTTAATAGGTGGCCTTTTTTTACGACAACTATTTTTATTTTTTTTTAAGCTGGGCATTATTATTAAATTCCCTAGGTTGGTCCCTTTCATGCTAAATAATCACCAAGTTAACAGTTCAATGTTAACTGAAACTTTAATGTGAAGGTTAGATGTGACATGTGAAATCATGACTCGATCAATGTTTAAAACTTCTAATCATGGATTACTAATTTGGACTTAACTTTGAAATCTCCAAGTAACTGAATCCAAGAGATATAAATCATCAACATTAAGCATCTTATACTTCTAATTTTCAAAAAATTTCCAATTTTTCGCAATTTTTGCTCAAAGACTAAGAAAACAACTGATTAGTTTACCTATTCTCCCATCCCTAACCTAAAATCTACATTGTCCTCAATGTAAAAGAAATCAGCATGAAATGCAAAATAGGTAATGAAAAGAAAATGGAAGTGGTGGAAAGATAATACATAAAGAAGGAATTTTGAAGCTTTTCCAATGATTTCAGTGTAAAGATGGGTTAGCACAAAAGACTTGAACAGATGATAAACAAACTATCCTAAATAGCGGAAAGTAGTAAACCTAACTAAGAAAATAGGGGAAAGCTACTCAGTCATGCCGCAAGGTTCCTCCTCTAGCCAGTATCTTGATAAATTCCTAAGTAGGTTTCTTAACAAGATCATCCAAAAGCCCTTTTTGCAATAGGCTTGGATGCCCTGGAGCGTGAATTTTCAGAGAAATTTATGGACCTCAGGATAAAGTTTCCTTTTAATCTCCTGAGGTGTCCAAAGTATATAAGATTCAGCTATGACAGAGAAAGTTTCATAGTAAAACATGGTGAATCAGAGACTACAAGTAGATAAAATTTAAAAAAATTCTTAGTAGGTGATGTAGTTTCAACACATTCTGAAGTTTCAGACTTCGGTTCAATTTTTAGCTCCTCATCCTCCTTTAATGGTAAGTATTCAAGATCTGTGGAAGAAGGAGCTTCAGAATAAGGGTTCTGTCAGTTAGTAACAACTACCGAGGTATTATTTTGCAAGGCATCCATTATTTCTTTTATCAAGGGATCATTTGAATCTGCAAAGTATGCCAAGCAATTTTCTAGAGAGTTGAGAGAGTCAATTGAGAGGGACTCATTCTCCGCATTGAGGTCTGTGATGATATGCCCAATGATTCTTTTATCTTCTCTTAGAATAAAGGAAAACATGCTCTCTTGCTCTTCACCTTGGTGAGAGTTAATTGTCACCCGGATACATCTCGCCCTATCCTACATAGGTAGATTGAAGATTAGTAGGCGAAAATTGATGTGAAGACTCTGTTCATTAATACTACTCAGTAGGGGCATCGCATCGTCAAGGGCGTGAAGCTCAGATGGTGGCCTCAACTGGGTGGTTTCAAATTTCAGAGTCATCTCGAGCAACTTGTCCATCTCCCTAATTATATCATCATTTAAATAAAGGGGGGGGGGGGGGTGTAACGACTCGAAAATTTCCGTACAATGGCTCGAGTACCACCTCGACCAGAAATCACTTAGGATTAATTCCTTTAGACATTTGACAAAGTTAACTAAGTGTTAAACTAGATTATCCATGAAATCTGTTGAAATCGCTTTAAATACGATCTGCAAGACCCAAAACTTGTAGAATCATTGTCCCTAGGTTACCCTGAAGTCTAGGATCAAACTCATTACCCGACTGCTCTCGGGAACACATTGAAACTCTGTATCAGGTCTAGACCACACATCGGGAGTCCAAATAATACGAAGTTAAGGACTTAGGACCACCTAGCTGGGCTTGACAACCATCTCGAAAATCAAATCCAGACAGTGTCCCACGGCTGTTCGCTCGAGTCCGGAGCGAGAGAGTGTGAAAACACTTATTTTCTTTACAAAATAAATATCTTGAATAGTGATCTGGAACGTGTTACTTGCGGTTAATTTGTAAGCTACTAGACCGTCAGAATCTGACCCAAATACACCCTCGGATCAGGAAAAATTTCATAAACATTTACATGTACTTGGAATTTCTGATCGAAGTCCGCTGACCGTTGAACTGAAACTGGTCCGCCACGCGTGATCTGGGAATCTGACTAAAACGAAATCTTAACTTTACCTGAATCCAAGGTCTGTGAGCTTAAGTCCGACTTTTGGCTTGAGGAGGCCCGCCAGAAATCCTCCGTTGAGCTGAAATAATGCTGCTTTGGTTATAACCTAAGTATACTTTGTCCTCAAGTCTAGTTTGGAGAGGTTTTAGGCTATATAAGGACCTTAGAACCCTCTCTCTCACAGCCATATGAATTTGAGAAAAACCCTAAGTGAGAAGAGAGAAAAAGAGAGAGAAAGCTAGAGAGTTGTGGGAGATCCTTCCTACTACTATCCCCTACCGCTACACAAGCTGCACCACCCCTTTCTTGTCGCTTTTCCAGCGATACCGACTTCGTTTTAAGGTAAGAAACCCTAACCCTAATCTGTTTTGGGGTGTGAAGGTTGTAGGTTATGAAATAGCTAACCTATTTTATTCTTTAGGCTACCGAACTGTTGAATACGGAGGCTTAACAAACCTAGCTGATTCGTTGCAATTCTACGGTGAAAGGTGAGGACTTTAGGTGTATAGGTTACGGTTTTCAACACTTTCAATGTCAGATAATGATAGATTCATGATCTGCATGTAATTGCACATGTACAAAGTGCTGTCTGTTTTTCGTTTCGATTAAAGATGAAAAATATGGAATTCTACATACTCTAGGTATTTGTAGAAAGTACCGTATACGTACAAATTTTGGAAATGTGTATGACATGATTAATTGTTGTATAAATATATTATATGTGGATAAATTACTTGTCTGGCGAAAGGACTCGCCCTAATACATGTTTTGCTTATATACACTATGTATGTTGAAATTGTGTATTCTAGAAAATACCGTATACGTATAAATTTTGGAGATGTATTTGTCATGATTATTTTCTTTATGAATATAGTATACATGGACAAAATACTCGCTTGGTGAAAGGATAACCCTAATACATGTTTTACTAACATACACCAAGTATGTTGAAATAGTGTATTATAAGTGTTTGTGAAAATGCTTGTGAGAGTAAGTGCTTAGATGTTAGTGCCTTAGGTAAGTTTTGAGATGAGGTTCTTAACTACCTTAGAGACATGTATGATTTCCTCCAAGTGGTTGTTTACTTTAACCACTTATGAAATATATGTGTTTGTATTCGTATTTATATAGTACTTTATAATATGCTTTATAACATGCTTTGTAACATGTTTTATAACATGCTTTATGACATGCTTGTTAACATGCTTGAATTGCTTTGTTTATTATGCTTTGCACCACATGCTATGAGTAAGGATTGATTGAGTTTGAGACTATGTCTATAGTCTAGACAATCGGTACCAGACTTGAGATCATGGTTGAGATTCATGTCGCCACGAAAGATGTGTTTGACGAACCCGAATCGTACTTCAGTTGACGACAGTGGTTAGGCCACACGAAGTGTTTATGCACTTCATGTCGTTCAGTTGACTGTGCGCTCGAGCTAGTCAGGCTCGTCAAGTAACCCGATATGTCTAATGTATGTTCACCATGTTTGGTTGCTACTGCTTGAACCTAGGGTACCAAACTTACCAGTGGAATCCCGTTAACCATGGCACCTCGATCCCCTAAGACTCATGAGCCAGGCATGGTGTATGGGACTGGGACACGTAGTCAGCTGTCAGCCTACGCTGGGGCCACGTGCCTCCCCGTAGTGACCAGTGAGCAACCAGTTCGTGAGCGATTATGGTGGTATGGACACTATATTTGTGCTGTCGGCCCATTGATAAGGTGATGGGGGTGGTGTAACCTTTGTGCGTAACAGCCCTGACAGCCCTTGTAGTGACCTCGAGCATACTCTGAATTTGCGGTGAGCGACGAGTCTTGCCGCAGTATATAGATATGGCCTAGGCCTGTATCTGTATAGTGATGAACCGTTAAAAAGGTGTAATGCCCTGAAATTCGGGGGTCGAGTATGAACTCAACACCCGAGTTCCAACGCATCACTTATGCAACATACACAATGCTGGTTAAATGTTGTCTGAGTTAGCGAAATAAACATGAATGAGATTAAACCAAAACAGTAATTCATACTCCAGTTCAATTGTATGAAAGCAAGCGGAAGACTGAAATTTTTATATTCAAGTATGTAAAATAACAAAATTTTCTGAACACCAGAGTATGAGTACTAGCTGAGCACCAATATACATGTATTGTTTTAAGTCAAAACCCAAACCCAAAATACACTCCTCAAAAGAGGCCCCGAGAATCCCGCGATGCAGCCGGCCTAAGCGTAGCCGTCAGAGTACTGCATGAAGGAACTCCTCCTGGTCCTCATCAACGTCGGGCTCTGGCTCCTGAACCAAGGCGCCCTCTATACCTGCGACAGAGTCTGGTTGGTGTGTACAACACCGTCCCGTAACGTGGGAGTGAGTAGCTAACTCAGTGGAACAATAAAGCATAAGTTAACATGTTATCAAATCAACCAAGCAGTAATGATAAAGCAGTACAAATCAAGCATTTCTAACTACTCTTGTTAAGTGCAAAATGACATGACATGATGCTGTATGCCCTTGCCAAACCACCCTCAAGCGACATCATCTTACGTTCGCGAATGCTAACTCCCTCCCTCAGTGCGCCACATCTACAAAGCACATGCGGTGCGATGATGCTCATGATTACCAAGTTTTTATTAGTCCATTTCAATCAGCAGTATTGGGAAACTAAGGTACCTCTCTTGTATCATTCCCAACATGATCCATTCTAGGGTCGTCAATCCTAGTTATTCTCATACGATATTATAGTTTGAGAAGCTTAGTGAAGGCATCGCAAAGGGCTCGTCACCCGTCAGCGCGGATACAGATCTCACCGTATGCGGCTCAATTGCTGGCCGTCAGCTCGAGTACAGGTCTCACCGTACTCGGCTCAATCACTAGCCGTCAGCTCAAGTACAGGTCTCACCGTACTCGGCTCAACTCACACTCTAGTTGCTGTGAAAGACTCGCGGCCAATCACAGACCCTTGGAGTGTACTCGATGATACCACGGAGGACTCGTCGCCCGTCAGCACGAGCACAGATCTCACCGTACTCGGCTCTCGCCGAAGTATCGACAGCTCGAATACAGTGTCCCATACCACCGTATTCGGCTCACGAGTTAGTTGCGCAATGGTCACTACGGGGAGGCACAAGCCCCAGCGTAGGCCAACTCGACCACGGTGTCCCATACCACCATGCCCTTCATGCGACTTAGCGGATCTAGGTACCATGGTTAAACGGGAATCGCCACTGGTAAGTTTGGTACCCTAGGTTCAAGCAGTAGCGACCAAACAGGGTGAACACACAATGACACTCCGGTTTAGTTGGCGAGCCTGACTAGCTCGAGCGCACCACAAGTTGAGCGATATGGAGCGCAAAAGCACTCCGCGTGGCCAACCACTATCGCCAACCGAAGTACGACTCGGGTTCGCCGGACACGTCCTTTGTGGCGACATGAATCTCAGCCACAATCACAAGTCTGGTACCGAGTGTTTGGACTATATATAGTCCCAAACCCAAACAGTTTTCATCATGTTAGCATGTGAGGTAAAGCATGATAAACAAGCAATACAAGCATGTTAGTAGGCATGTTATAAAGCATGAAGTAAAACATGAAGTCAAGCATGTTGCAAAGCATGTTGTAAGGCATGTGAATAAAGCACTATCCCCATAGGGATACAATTGTGTGTGCAATACAATTAAGTGGTTGCGGTGAACCACCGCATGGAGGGGATCCTACATGTCTCTAAGGAGTCGGAAACCCATATCAGCGCCTATCTAAGGCACTAGTACATACACATGTACACATACATGCACTTACACAACACTTAGAATACACTTTTCCAACATACATGACGTATGTTAGGCAAGTTCGTGTTTGGGCTGTCCCTTCGCCTCGAGAGTATTTTTTTCCGTGTATATCGTAATCATACAGCAAATAATCATCACAATTACATTTCCAAAATCCGCACGTATGCGGAATTTCTGGAATACACAATTTCCACATATATGACATTTACACATGAACATGTATTTTTGCGATCCCTTTCGCCAAACTAGCATTTTATCCACACATGATATAATCAAACATTAAATAAACATGTTAAACATTTTCTCAACAAAAATACGTATACGGTATTTCTACGTATATCAAGAGTATGTAAAATTCCATATTCTTTATCGCTAATCGAAACAGGAAACGGAAAGCACTTTGTACATGTGCATTTGCATGCAGATCATGAATCTATCATTATCTGACATTGAAAGCGTTGAAAACCGTAACTTATACGCTTAAAGTCCTCACCTCAGCCCTTGGAATTCCAACGAATCAGCAAAGGGTGTTGGGGCTTCCGTATACGGGAGTTTCCTAGCCTAAAGAGCGCATTCGATTAGTCTTTCCATAACCTATCACTAATCAAGCTCAAATCAGACCTAGGGTTAGGGTTTCTTACCTTCAAATGGGGTGGAAACCGCCGGGAAATCCCCTGGAATAGGGCGGTGTAGGCCGTGGGAGGAGTGGAAGCAGCAGGAGGAAGATCGGCCTCGATCTCCACAACTTTCTCTCTCTTTTCTCTCTTTCTCTCTAAGGGTTTGGACCCAAATTCGTATGGCTGTGAGAGGGGCTGTTCTAAGCCCCTTTTATAGCCTAGAACATGTCCAAAATAGACTCAGGTTCAAGGGTGGCTGCATATATAGGCAGTTCGCCACTTTCCAAGCTCAAAAGGGGTGTTCTGGTAGCCCTCTTTGAGCCAAACGTCAGACTTAAGCTCACCCTCACTCTGCGGATCTACGTGGGATTACGTTTTCGACTCGATCGGATTCCCAGATCGCACGTGGCGGACCACTTTCAGTTCAACGGTCCGTGGGCCACGATCAGAATTTCTGAGTACATGTAAATGTTCCTGAAATTTTTCTTAATCCGAGGGTGTAATTTGGTCTGATTCCGACGGTCAGGTTGCTTAATACTGACGCGACCGAAAAGGTGCCAGATCACTATTCCAGATATTTTCATTTGGATGGAAATAGTGTTTTTCACACTCCCTCGCTCCGGAGTGAAAACAATGGCCGTGGGACATCAGAATCATCTGATTTTTGAGATGATCAGATCAGTGTCTCTGTCTGTCTGTTCTGTGCCTTTGTCTCTCCTGGTTCCTTAGCTTCGTGTTAATCGGACTCCCGATGTGCGATCTAGACCTCATACGAAGTTTCGTTTCAGTCCCGAGAGCAGACGGGTAATGAGTTTGGCTCTAGACTTGGGTAACCTAGAGTCACCAATTCTGCAAGTTTTGGGTCTTGCAGATCGTATTTAAAGCGATCCCAACGGATTTCATGATTAACCGAGTTTAGTACTTAGTTAACTTTGTTAAATTTCTAAAGGATTTAATCCTATGTGATTTCTGGTCGAGGTGGTACTCGGCCCAATGTACGGAAATTTTCAGGTCGTTACAATCTACCCCCTTAAACAAAAATTTCGTCCTCGAAATTTATACCTTTTCGTAGTCCTCGAGAATCTGAGGGTAGTTCTTTCTGACCTCGGCCTCAGTCTCCCAGGTAGCTTCCTCCTCGGAATGATGTGTCCAAAGCACCTTCACAAGTGGGATGACCTTGCTACGTAGTACCTGCTCCTTCCTATCAAGGATACGCGTCGGGCGAGCAGCTCGTACGTAGCATCCTCACTCAACTGTACCTGCTCCCATCTGATGATGTGCGTAGGATCAGGAACGTACTTCTTCAGCATAGAGACATGAAATACGTTGTGTACAGAAGCAAGCGGCGTAGGCAAGGCGAGACGATACGCCACATCACCCACTCGATCCAGTATCTGAAATGGACCGATAAATCTCGGTGTGAGCTTCCCCTTCTTTCCGAACCGAAGGACTCCCTTCATAGGGGAAACTCGAAGGAAGACATGATCCCCGACCTCGAACTCCAGCGGTCGCCGCCTCGTATCGGTGTAACTCTGCTGTCTGATCTGCGCTGTGAGTAATCGACGCCTGATGATATCAATCTTCTCTGTAGTCGTCTGGACCAACTCCGGGCCAATCAGGCTGTGCTCGCCAACCTCTGCCCAACAGTGCGGTGCCCTACAAGGTCGACCATATAAAGCCTCATAAGGCGCCATGCCAATAGTCGCCTGGAAGCTGTTGTTGTAGGCGAACTCTGCGTACGGAAGACAGTCATCCCAGCTGTCCTTGAAGTCCAACACACATGCTCGCAACATATCCTCCAAAATCTGATTTACCCGCTCTGTCTGCCCATCAGTCTGAGGATGAAACGCTGTACTGAACTTCAACTTCACACCCATCGCCTCCTGGATACGAGTCCAGAAGATGGATGTGAATCGCGTGTCTCTGTCCGACACGATCTCTAAGGGAACTCCATGCAGACGGACGATCTCTCTGATGTACAGTCTAGCCAGCTCGTCTGCAGAGTTCGTAACTCTGATAGGGAGGAAATGGGCCGATTTGGTCAACCGGTCCACAATCACCCAAATAGAATCGTGTCCCTTCCTCGTCTTCGGCAGCCCTGATATGAAGTCCATGGAGATGAAGTCCCACTTCCACTCCGCTATAGGCATGGGCTGAAGCAGTCCAGGAGGTCGGCGATGTTCTGCCTGCCTGACCTGCTGGCACGTCAGACACCGAGATACATACTCAGCGATGTGGGCCTTCATGTTGTCCCACCAGTAAGTCCGTCTCATATCCTGGTACATCTTCGTGCTACCAGGATGCATCGCAAGCTTCGAGTTATGGGCAGACTCGAGAAGCTCGCGTCTCAAGTCAGCCACATCAGGAACACATAGGCGCGCCACGGAATCGTAAACCCCCATCAGAACCAACTCTCCACTCGGAATCCACGGCGTCGCTAGCCTGCTCTCGAAGCTCAGACAGCCGTATATCGCCCCTTTGGGCCTCAACAATCCTGTCGTCAATAAGTGGCCGCACCCGAACGTGCGCAACACACTCAAAAGGCTCCTCGACAGTGAGTCTCTGCTCGAAGTCGCGCACAAACTCCATCATGTCCCACTCCGCTATCATCAGCGGTGCCGCAAATGCAATCGCCTTCTTGCGGCTCAACGCGTCTGCCACAAGGTTCGCCTTGCCAGGATGGTAGGAAACCTCGAACTTGAAGTCCTTCAAGGTCTCCATCCATCCATCGGCGCTGTCTCATATTCAAGTCTCGCTGCGTGAATATGTACTTAAGGCTCTTGTGGTCGCAGAAAAGCTCGAACTCCTCTCCGTAGAGGTAATGTCTCCAGAGCTTCAATGCAAAGATGACCGCTGCCAACTCCAGGTCATGTGTAGGGTAATTCTCCTCGTGCTTCCTTAATTGTCTCGAGGCATACGAAATCACCCTATCCTTCTGCATCAGCACACAACCCAAACCAACGCGAGACGCGTCAGTATATACCGTGTACTTCACCCCTTGCTCTGGCAATACTAGCACAGGGGCGGACGTCAACTTGTCCTTCAGCTCCTTAAAAGCTGCCTCCGCCTTCTCATTCCAGGCGAACTTCAGGTCCTTCCGAGTCAACTGCGACAATGGCCTGGCGATCTTCGAGAAATCTCGAATGAAACGCCTGTAATAATCCCCAGCCAGACCAAGGAAACTCCTCACCTCAGTAACCGACTCAGGCTGCTGCCAATCCTGAACCGCGGCTACCTTAGCAAGGTCCACTGCTATCCCATCCTTGGACACAACATGTCCCAGGAACTTGACTTCCTCCTGCCAGAAGTCGCACTTCTTGTATTGCGCAAACAACTGGTTCTTCTCCAACGTACCCAACACTGCTCGCAGGTGCTCCTCGTGCTCCTCCCGACTCGTGGAGTATATCAAAATATCATCGATAAAAACGATGACGAATCGGTAAAGGAAGGGCCGAAATACCCGGTTCATCAGATCCATGAACACGGCTGGTGCGTTCGTCAGACCGAACGACATCACCAAAAACTCATAGTGCCCGAAGCACGTCCTGAAGGCTGTCTTCTGTACATCCTCCTCTCTCACGCGCAACTGGTGGTACCCTGACTGAAGGTCAATCTTCGAGAAATACTTCGCCCCCCTCAACTGATCAAACAGATCATCTATCCTGGGCAAAGGATACTTGTTCTTCACCGTGACCTGGTTCAACCTACGGTAATCAATACACACCGTAGCGACCCGTCCTTCTTCTTCACGAACAACACAGGTGCTCCCCAAGGAGACACTAGGTCGAATAAAGCCTTTCTCTACAAGTTCGTCAATCTGTTTCCCCGCAGTTCCTCCATCTCGCATGGAGGCATACGATAGGTCGGCAACGAGATGGGCATCGCACCAGGCGTAAGGTCAATCGTAAAGTCAATCTCGCGCCGAGGAGGTAAACCAGGGATAGTCTTAAAGACTCCATAAACTCCCTAACCACCCTGGCGTACCCTCCAGTGTCGGACCATCAATCGGCACAAGTAATGCAGCATAACAATCAACTTGACAGGGCCAACTGACCTGCACTGAGAACGTGAAAGCTGTGCCGTCAGGTCCATAGGCGGTCACGATCCGAGTATCATATCTATCTCCGCCCTCATCTTGGCGAGCCAATCCATGCCAAGTATAACCGTCGTAGTGCCATAGCGGAGCAACAATAAGGTCGACGAGCTCTGTGCTGCTACCCAAAACTATCGCACAACCCTCACAATAGTCGCGTGACATCCGAGAAGGTCCCGTAGCTGTAGTGAGTCTCGTTCCCTAATGGGAACAGTATGCAAAATAGGCGTTTCATCCACATTTTCATCCTGCCCCACAGAAATGATAGAGATAGTGGATCCAGTGTCCACCAATAAGGAATAGAGTATCATGAATATAAGCCGTACCCTCAAAAGCCGTCGGTGTCGATATCGACGTATCTGGTGCCTCAGCAACAAGTGTATGCACACGAGCCTGCTGCTGGCGGTTCGCTTTGATACCAACTTGTAACGCCCTTGAAATTCGGGGGTCGAGTATGAACTCAACACCCGAGTTCAAACGCATCACTTATGCAACATACACAATGCTGGGTTAAAATGTTGTCTGAGTTAGCGAAATAAACATGAATGAGATTAAACCATAACAGTAATTCATACTCCAGTTCATTGTATGAAAGCAAGCGGAAGACTGAAATTTTTATATTCAAGTATGTAAAATAACCAAAATTTTCTGAAACCAGAGTATGAGTACTAGCTAGCACCAATATACATGTATTATTTTTAAGTCAAAACCCAAAATACACTCCTCAAAAAGGCCCTGAGAATCCCGCGATGCAGCCGGCCTAAGAGTAGCCGTCAGAGTACTGCATGAAGGAGAACTCCTCCTGGTCCTCATCAACGTCGGGCTCTGGCTCCTGAACCAAGGCACCCTCTATACCTGCGACAGAGTCTGGTTGGTGTGTACAACACCGTCCCGTAACGTGGGAGTGAGTAGCTAACTCAGTGGAACAATAAAGCATAAGTTAACATGTTATCAAATCAACCAAGCAGTAATGATAAAGCAGTACAAATCAAGCATTTCTAACTACTCTTGTTAAGTGCAAAATGACATGACATGATGCTGTATGCCCTTGCCAAACCACACTCAAGCGATATCATCTTACGTTCGCGAATGCTAACTCCCTCAGTGCGCCACATCTACAAAGCACATGCTGTGCGATGATGCTCATGATTACCAAGTTTTTATTAGTCCATTTCAATCAGCAGTATTGGGAAACTAAGGTACCTCTCTTGTATCATTCCCAACATGATCCATTCTAGGGTCGTCAATCCCAGTTATTCTCATACGATATTATAGTTTGAGAAGCTTAGTGAAGGCATCGCAAAGGGCTCGTCACCCGTCAGCGCGGATACAGATCTCACCGTATGCGGCTCAATTGCTGGCCGTCAGCTTGAGTACAGGTCTCACCGTACTCGGCTCAATCACTAGCCGTCAGCTTAAGTACAGGTCTCACCGTACTCGGCTCAACTCACACTCTAGTTGCTGTGAAAGACTCGCGGCCAATCACAGACCCTTGAGTGTACTCGATGATACCACGGAGGACTCGTCGCCCGTCAGCACGAGCACAGATCTCACTGTACTCGGCTCTCGCGGAAGTATCGACAGCTCGAATACAGTGTCCCATACCACCGTATTCGGCTCACGTTAGTTGCGCAATGGTCACTACGGGGAGGCACAAAGCCCCAGCGTAGGCCGACAACTCGACCACGGTGTCCCATACCACCATGCCCGGCTCATGCGACTTAGCGGATCTAGGTACCATGGTTAAACGGGAATCGCCACTGGTAAGTTTGGTACCCTAGGTTCAAGCAGTAGCGACCAAACAGGGTGAACACACAATGACACTCCGGTTTAGTTGGCGAGCCTGACTAGCTCGAGCGCACCACAAGTTGAGCGATATGGATCGCAAAAGCGCTCCGAGTGGCCAACCACTATCGCCAACCGAAGTACGACTCGGGTTCGCCGATACGTCCTTTGTGGCGACATGAATCTCAGCCACAATCACAAGTCTGGTCCCGAGTGTTTGGATATATATATAGTCCTAACCCAAACAGTTTTCATCATTAGCATGTGAGGTAAAGCATGATAAACAAGCAACACAAGCATGTTAGTAGGCATGTTATAAAGCATGAAGTAAAACATGAAGTCAAGCATGTTGCAAAGCATGTGTAAGGCATGTGATAAAGCACTATCCCCATAGGGATACAATTGTGTGCGCAATACAATTAAGTGGTTGCGGTGAACCACCGCATGGAGGGGATCCTACATGTCTCTAAGGGAGTCGGAAAACCCATATCAGCGCCTATCTAAGGCACTAGTACATACACATGTACACATACATGCACTTACACAAACACTTAGAATACACTTTTCCAACATACATGACGTATGTTAGGCAAGTTCGTGTTTGGGCTGTCCCTTCACCTCGAGAGTATTTTTCCCGTGTATATCGTAATCATACAGCAAATAATCATCACAATTACATTTCCAAAATCCGCACGTATGCGGAATTTCTGGAATACACAATTTCCACATATATGACATTTACACATGAACATATATTTTTGCGATCCCTTTCGCCAAACTAGCATTTTATCCACACATGATATAATCAAACATTAAATAAACATGTTAAACATTTTCTCAACAAAAATACGTATACGGTATTTCTACGTATATCAAGAGTATGTAAAATTCCATATTCTTTATCGCTAATCGAAACAGGAAACGGAAAGCACTTTGTACATGTGCATTTGCATGCAGATCATGAATCTATCATTATCTGACATTGAAAGCGTTGAAAACCGTAACTTATACGCTTAAAGTCCTCACCTCAGCCCTTGGAATTTCAACGAATCAGCAAGGGTGTTGGGGCTTCCGTATACGGGAGTTTCCTCCTAGCCTAAGAGCGCATTCGATTAGTCTTTCCATAACCTATCACTAATCAAGCTCAAATCAGACCTAGGGTTAGGTTTCTTACCTTCAAATGGGGTGGAAACCGTCGGGAAATCCCCTGGAATAGGGCGGTGTAGGCCGTGGGAGGAGTGGAAACAGCAGGAGGAAGATCGGCCTCGATCTCCACAACTTTCTCTCTCTTTTTTCTCTCTTTCTCTCTAAGGGTTTGGACCCAAATTCGTATGGCTGTGAGAGGGGCTGTTCTAAGCCCCCTTTTATAGCCTAGAACATGTCCAAAATAGACTCAGGTTCAAGGTGGCTGCATATATAGGCAGTTCGCCACTTCCCAAGCTCAAAAGGGTGTTCTGGTAGCCCTCTTTGAGCCAAACGTCAGACTTAAGCTCACCCTCTGCGGATCTACGTGGGATTACGTTTTCGACTCGATCGGATTCCCAGATCGCACGTGGCGGACCACTTTCAGTTCAACGGTCCGTGGGCCACGATCAGAATTTCTGAGTACATGTAAATGTTCCTGAAATTTTTCTTAATCCGAGGGTGTAATTTGGTCTGATTCCGACGGTCAGGTTGCTTAATACTGACGCGCAACCAAAAGGTGCCAGATCACTATTCCAGATATTTTCATTTGGATGGAAATAGTGTTTTTCACACTCCCTCGCTCCGGAGTGAAAACAATGGCCGTGGGACATCGGAATCATCTGATTTTGAGATGATTGTCAAGCCCAGTGGGGCGGTCCTGGTTCCTTAGCTTCGTGTTAATCGGACTCCCGATGTGCGATCTAGACCTCATACGAAGTTTCGTTTCAGTCCCGAGAGCAGACGGGTAATGAGTTTGGCTCTAGACTTTAGGGTAACCTAGCGTCACCAATTCTGCAAGTTTTGGGTCTTACAGATCATATTTAAAGCGATCCCAACGGATTTCATGATTAACCAAGTTTAGTACTTAGTTAACTTTGTTAAATTTCTAAAGGATTTGATCCTATGTGATTTCTGGTCGAGGTGGTACTCGGCCCAATGTACGGAAATTTTCAGGTCGTTAGAAAAGGTGATGGGGGAGTGGTGTAACCTTTGTACATAACGGCCCTGGCAACCTTTGCAGTAACCTAGAAAATACACCATCGTCTGAGATTAACTAGGACTGACGACCCTAGAATGGATCATGTTTGGGAATGATACAAGGGAGGTACCTTAGTTTCCTAATCCTGCTGTTTGAAATGGACTAATAATTACTCGGTAATCATGCTCATCATCGCACTGCATGTGCCTGGTAGATGTGGAGCACTGAGGGATGAACGCATTCGCGAACGTAAGATGGTGTCACATGAGGGTGGTTTGGCAAGGGCATTCATCATGTCATTTCATACCTGCATTTAATAAGAGTAGTTAGGATTGTTTGATTGTACTGCTTTATCATTACTGCTTGATTGAATTGATAACATGTTAACCTATGCTTTATTGTTCCACTGAGTTAGCTACTCACTCCCATGTTACGGGACGGTGTTGTACATTCTAACCAGACTCTATCTCAAGTATAGATGGTACGTCGATTCAGGAGGCAGAGCCAGACTACGATGAGGACCAGGACGAGTTCTTATACATGCGGTACTCTGACGGCTTTGCTTAGGTCGACTGGATCGCGGGGATTTCAGGATCTACCTTTTAGTTGTATTTTGACCCTTTTGATTTAGAAACAATACATGTATATGGATACTCAGTTAGTGTTCATATTCTGGAGTTTATGATGGTTTTGTTTCCTTACATACCTTATATATACAATTTCAGTCTTCCACTTGCCTTTATACAATTGATCTGGAGTATGAATTACTATTTTGGTATAATCTCATTCATGTTTATTGCACTGACACAGACAACATTCAATTCTCATCATCTATGTTGCATAAGTGATGATCTGGAACTCGAGAGTTGAGTTGCTACTTAACCCTCGAATTTCAGGGCGTTACAGGGGGGGGGGGGGGGGGGGGGGGGTAAGCATGCCTCAAAAGAGTCCCATGATTCACTTAGAAGAGACTCTTCCCCCATGTTTAAATCAAAGAAGAAATCTAAATTTAAAGGAATAATTATGAATAAGGTTTAAATTATCAATTAAAAGGAACTAGGGTGTTAAGGATCCACTTGTAGCAATCAGGATCCTACCTTGCTTGATTCAGAAAATTCAATTAGAATTAGAGTCTTATCCTATCCAATTAGAAAAAGAGAGAGATGATTGAATCTCTGAACTTCTCATGGATCTAATCACTAATAAAGGAGAATTATGAGAGGAATTCTGTCACCCTACCATGCCCAAGGGACGATGGTGAATAACGGGATTAATCAATCCCATAATCTCAAAGAGGAAAAGAAGACATTCAAAGCTATCACAGATCTATTATAATTTGTCACAACAAACCATTAAAAACTAAAAATATTCCTTATAATCAAACTAGAATTCAATGAAGTTCAACATAACATGAATCAAAGCAAAGCAAACATCCTAATCATGCTACAAGCTTCACCTCTTAGGCCTAGCTAAGAGGTTTAGTCAACCATAGACATGATTAAACTAAGAACTCTTAAACAAAATAAAAAGACCAACTAAGGAAGAAGAAGAAAAACTCTCGAGCGGCAGCTCCACCCTTTTACTCCACTCCTTAAACCTTAGACGATTCCTAAGAACGTCTTAGAGACCTATTTATAGTTGTGCATCCCCCTCTTACGCACTGACTTGGAATTTCTGCAAATCGCCTTAAATTATGCAATCTGCGTCGGCCCTGCATTACAACTCTACGTGATTTCGATGGCACCGAAATTGGTTCGGTGGCACCAAAATCGTATTTGAAATTTATCGCATCTGAAATTGTTTGTACGGAGTACTTAGGTGGCACCGAATTAAACTGTTTTCTTGCTGGACTGTTTTGTGCACTTTCGATGGCATCAAAGTTGGCTTAAGTGGCACCGAAGTGTCTTATTTTTCTGCTATTTAAAACTTATGCTTTTGCCAATTTTTTCTCCATCATTTGTACTTCGTTTCCTAGGATCTTTGGCATGAGAATTCTCCATTCGTGGTCTCCTAAGATCTCTCCTTTTCCTTGGTGATTATTGAGCACTAAATCCATGCTTTTAGCACTCTTTTCAATCTAAGCTCTTAAATTCACCATGCAACACAAACATGAGTAAAATAGGACATTAAGCAGTATCATGTTCATAAAACTAAGATATAAATAGGGGATAATATGCAATATTTGACCCTCAACATTGATGCAGAAATCTAGTAGATCCCGCCTCACCTCCTGTTAGCCGGAGTATCTGCAATTTATTGGAAAACGAGAGAAGACATTGGGGGTGCCGGTTTAGGCCAAGGACCCTCCGATCCCTAATTCAGGCAGTTTCGTATGTGGAGTAGAAGAATCAGGATATTTATTGTGTACCATTCACTGTAAGTGGAGTCCTTATTTATAGCATTTAAGGGGTAGTGGCATATATGACAATGTCTCTTTATGATGTATGCGTATTGCGAAAAGGATCTTCTTCCGAATGCGTCGTGGTTATCTCTCCGAGATCCACGACAAAGATCTTATCTCAACATATTCTAAGTATATTTGTATTATTGTAACGACCTGTAAATTTCCGTACATTGGGTCGAGTACCACCTCGACCAGAAATCACGTAGGATTAAATCCTTTAGAAATTTAACAAAGTTAACTAAGTACTAAACTCGGTTAGCCATGAAATCCGTTGGGATCGCTTTAAATACGATCTGCAAGACCCAAAACTTGCAGAATTAGTGACTCTAGGTTACCCTAAAGTCTAGAGCCAAACTCATTACCCGTCTGCTCTCGGGAATGAAACGAAACTTCGTATTAGGTCTAGATCGCACATCGGGAGTTCGATTAACATGAAGCTAAGGAACTAGGACCGCCCCACTGGGCTTGACAATCATCTCAAAAATCAGCTCCGACCAATGTCCCACGGCCATTTGTTTCGATCCGGAGCGAGGGAGTGTGAAAAACACTATTCCCATCCTAATAAAAATATCAGGAATAGTGATCTGGCACCATTCGCTTGCGCGTCAGTATTAAGCAACCTGACCGTCAGAATCAGACCAAATTACACACTCGGATTAAGAAAAATTTCAGGAACATTTACATGTACTTAGAATTTCTGATCGTGGCCCACTGACTGTTGAACTGAAAGTGGTCCGCCACGTGCGATCTGGGAATCCGATCGAGTTGAAAACGTAATCCCACGTAGATCCATAGATGGTGAGCTTAAGTCTAACGTTTGGCTCAAGGAGGGCCACCAGAACCTCCCTTTTGAGCTGGAAAAGTGGCAAAATGTCTATATATGCAGTCACCCTTGAACCTGAGTCTATTTTAGAGATGTTTTTGGCTATAAAAGGGGCTTAGAACAGCCCCTCTCACAGCCATACGAATTTGAGAGAAAAACCCTAGAGAGAGAGAAAGAAAAGAGAGAGAAAAGCTTGGAGTTTGTTGCTGATCTTCCTCCTACTGCTTTGGGTTGTCGCACGGCCTACACCGCTCCGTTCTAGGTGTTTTCCCGGCGGCGGTATCTATCCCATTGAAGGTAAGAAACCCTAACCCTAGGTCTGATTTACGGTAGGATCGTTGTAGGTTATGAAAAAGCTAATCGATTCCGCTCTTTAGGCTAGGAAACTCCCGTATACGGAAGCTCTACTACCCTTGCTGATTCGTTGGAATTCCAAGGGCCAAGGTGAGGACTTTAAGTGTATAAGTTACGTTTTTCAACGCTTTCAATGTCAGATAATGATAGATTCATGATCTGCGTATAAATGCACATGTACAAAGTGCTTTCCGTTTCCTGTTTCGATTAACGTTGTAGAATATGGAATTTCACATACTCTAGATATACGTAGAAATACCGTATACGTATTTTTCTTGGGAAAATGGTTGACATGTTTATTTAATGTATGATTATATAACATATGGATAAAATACTAGTTTGGCGAAAGGAATCGCCGAAATACATGTTCGTGTGTAAATGCCTAGTATGTTGAAATTGTGTATTCTAGAAATACCGCATATGTGTGGATTTTGGAAATGCAATTGTAATGATTATTTGCTGTATGATTATGAGATACATGGGTAAAATACTCACGCAGCGTAGGGACAGCCCTAACACGTATTTTGTTAACATACGTCATGTATGTTGAAATAGTGTATTCTAAGTATTTGTGTAAATGCTCGTGTGTGTAAATGTTCATGTACTAGTGCCTTAGAGAGGTGCTGATATGGGATTCCCGACTCCCTTAGAGACATGTAGGTTTCCCTCCATGCGGTGGTTCGCTAGAACCACTCACTTGTAATGTGTACGTAATTGTATCCCTATGTGGATAGTGCTTTACTACATGCTTTAGAACATGCTTTACAACATGCTTTACTCCATGTTTTACTTCATGCTTCATAACATGCCTGCTAACATGCTTGTATTGCTTGTTTATCATGCTTTACTCCACATGCTACTGATGGAAACTGTTTGAGTTTAGGACTATGTCTATAGTCCAAACATTCGGTACCAGACTTGCGGTTGTGGCTGAGATTCATATCGCCACAAAGGACGTGTCTGGCAAACCCGAGTCGTACTTCGGTTGTCGATAGTGGTTAGCCACACGGAGTGCTTTTGCGCTCCATATCGCTCAACTTGTGGTGCACTCGAGCTAGTCAGGCTCGTCAAGTAAACCGACATGTGTATGTGTGTTCACCTTGTGTGGTCGCTACTGCTTGAACCTAGGGTACCAAACTTACCAGTGGCGATCCCATTTAACCATAGTACCTCGATCCGCTAAGTCGCATGAGGCGGGCATGGTGGTATGGGACACCGTGGTCGAGCTGTCGGCCTACGCTGGGGCCTTGTGCCTCCCCGTAGTGACCATTGCGCAACCAAACTCGTGAGCCGAATATGGTGGTATGGGACACTGTATTCGAGCTGTCGATACTTACGGCGAGAGCCGAGTACGGTGAGACCTATGCTCGTGCTGACGGGCGACGAGTCCTCCGTAGTATCATCTAGTACACTCCAAGGGTCTGTGACTGGCGACGAGTCTTTCATAGCAACTAGAGTGTGAGTTGAGCCGAGTACGGTGAGACCTGTACTCGAGCTGACGGCTAGTGATTGAGCCAAGTACGGTGAGACCTGTACTCGAGCTGACGGCCAGCAATTGAGCCGCATACGGTGAGATCTGTATCTGCGCTGACGGGTGACGAGCCCTTTGCGATGCCTTCACTACGCTTCTCAAACCATAATATGGTATGAGAATAACTAGGATTGACGACCCTAGAATGGATCATGTTGGGAATGATACAAGGGAGGTACCTTAGTTTCCCAATACTGCCGTTTGAAATGGACTAATAAAAACTTGGTAATCATGAGCATCATCGCACCGCATGTGCTTTGTAGATGTGGCGCACTGAGGGAGTAAGCATTCGCGAACGTAAGATGATGTCGCTTGAGGGTGGTTTGGCAAGGGCATACAGCATCATGTCATATCATTTTTGCACTTAACAAGAGTAGTTAGAAATGTTTGATTTGTACTGCTTTATCATTACTGCTTGATTGATTTGATAACATGTTAACTTATGCTTTATTGTTCCACTGAGTTAGCTACTCACTCCCACATTACGGGATGGTGTTTGCAACACCCACCAGACTCTGTCGCAGGTGTAGATGGCGCCTTGGTTCAGGAGCCGGAGCCCGACTTTGATGCGGATCAGGAGGAGTTCTCCTTTATGCAGTATTCTGACGGCTTTGCTTAGGCCGGCTGCATCGCGGGATTTTCAGGGCCTCTCTTGAGGATTGTATTTTAATTTTTGACTTAGAAACGATACATGTATATTGGTACTCAGTTAGTACTCATACTCTGGAGTTCAGAAAATTTTGTTACTTTACCTACTTTGAATATAAAATTTCAGTCTTCCGCTTGCCTTTATACAATTGAACTGGAGTATGAATTACTGTTTTGGTATAATCTCATTCATGTTTATTGCGCTAACTCAGACAACATTTAACCAACATTGTGTATGTTGCATAAGTGATGCGTTGGAACTCGGGAGTTGAGTTCATACTCGACCCCCGAATTTCAGGGCGTTACAATTATAAGCTGGTGGTCGATATCGAAGGCCGATGTTGGTACTCGAGACTGAGGTCGGTATCTAAGACTAACCTCCTAAGCCGAGGCCGAGGTCGGTATCTAAGACCGAACTCCAATGTCGAGGCTGTAAGGCTCGTATCCTAGCCCGTACTGTTTTGTAGACTCCCGCGGTCCTCCCGGTCAAATTCCGGAGACTCGCGACGCGTAGATAGTATTTGCGCTCGACCCTGAGTTGCATTTTGTCGATCTGAGTCAGCTTGACCCAAGACTTATACCCTTGCGATCGTGCCGTCATCACGGTTCCAACGTCGCATCTCAGCGCCGATGCGATACCTGGGCCAGGAGTTGTGCACCCGCGTTTATTTCGAGGAAAATGCTGTGCAAGAGAATCTCTACCAAATGTCTAATCAATCACATCAATCAAGTCAAGTACACCCATCACTCACCCATACCTCTCTTTTCCCCAAAGTCAAACAACCCATACCCCTCCAGGCAAGTACACCCATCACACCCATCCCTCTCCCTTACATCACTCCTCTCTCTCTCTCTCTCTTTCTCTTTCTTCATTCCCAAGCAACTTAAGGAGGTCACCATCCAAGCTATTCTTAAGGAGAGAAGAGAACCAAGTGTGGCCCACCTTCTACCCCCAAGATCTTTCATCCTAGCCCTTTAATCATCATCTTCTTCCATCAAAGAGGGAGCTTTGGAGCTTAACATCCCAAGGAGCCTAGAAGATTTGCAATTGGTGGATAATTTGTAGGTTAGATTTTTATTTTTGATGATGAACCAAGTGGGGCCTACCGATTCATGGTATGGATCCTATTGGGACCCATCTTGATGTATACTTTATATTATATATTGAGGGACCCATAGTGGCGGGGCCCCTCCATCACATGACTCTCTCTCTCTCTCTCTCTCTCTCTCTCTCTCTCTCTTTCCCTGTTATGGCCCATCTGAAGTATGCATTCTAGATCCACGCCATCCGTAGACCCACACCATGACGTACATGGGTCATCCGAACCGTCCAGATCATGGTCCCACATGATGGATGTGTTGAATCCTCACCGCCCGTCCAGATTGGAAAGGGTCATTGGCCTGGATGCGGTTTATATATATATATATATGTATATATATATGTGTATATATTATAATATATGTATGTGGTGGGCCCCACGTGGGACCCACCTGATGTGAGAATCGGATTGGCCTTTGTACCTCAGCAGTTACAGAGCTGCTGTAAGTGACGTCACCAAGCTCTATGGGTCCCATCCTGCATCTACACCGTCCATTTACATGGACGTTAGCTAGTGGGGTCAGCCGTGATGCATGGGCTCCATCTACACCGTCCGTGTGTGGACCCCACACACAATATATGTGTCTTATATACACCGTTTGTCCATCTAGATAAGTGCGGCCCGTCGATGTATGTGTTTCAACTCCAACATCCAGATGGGACGGTGGGCCCATCATGATATGTGTTTTATCCTTCCCATCCATCTAGACGATGGGACTCCACCGTGATGTAACTGTATATCTAGTCGTCCATCTATGTGAGAGATTGATGTGTATTGGCTGGTGCGTCTCGTACCAGCTACATAGCTGATTGATGTCAGCAATTCTATGGGACCCACCTTCAATGTATGTGCGGTATATCAGCACAGTCCATCTGGATGGTGCCATGTGAGTCCAACTGTGATGTATCTGTTAATCCACACCATTCATTTGACGGTGGACTACATCCATGTGGATGCACCTTGATGCATGTCTAAATCCACACATGTGGACTAATGATGTAAATGCTTCAAATCCACACTGTCCAAACCACTGGACGGTGGGTCCTACATGAGGCATGTGTATATCCAACCGTCCCTCTGTTGTGTCCCACACGCACCTATAAAGCTGTTGTATTAAAGTCAGCAAGTTTTGTAGGGTTTGATCATGAGGTATGTGTTATACCCGAACCATTCATCTGTTTAATCCAAGTCATCCAGTTGTCTGGATGTGATCGTGAACCCCACCGTATGATGTATGTGTTATATCCTAACCAGCTATCAAGTGGATGTAACATCCCGAATTTTTGCCAACCTGGAATTAGACGTCCTTAGGCAATGGGTCGATCCTAACACCTTATTAACTTGTCAGAACTCAATCCCAAAGTCCAAAACCGCTTTTGAACCCATTTCCTTCACAAATCCCACCTTTCACCACCTTCTTCTTTCAATTTTTCTAAGTACTTTCACCTTAGACACGGTCTTAAACTAGCTAAGTATTATAACTTGGATCCCTTTATATACAAACTACAAAGGCCCAAGTACCACCTCAGACAGAAATCTTACAGGACTAAATCCTTTAGAATTAGGCAAGAATTAGCTAGTGTTAAACTAGAGTACCTGTGAAATTAGCACCAATCACTTTAAATATGATCTGCAGGACCCAAAATCGGTAGAATCATTAATGCTAGGTTACACTAATATCTAGGATCAATCTCATTACCCGGCTGCTCTCGGGAGCATCACGAAACTCCGTATCAGATCTGGACCGCATGTCGGAAGTCCGATTAATGCGAAGTTATAGAATTAGACCACCTTACTAGGCTTGACGACCATCTAGGAAATCAAATCCAGATAATGTCCCAGCGCTATTCGCTTGAGCCCGGAGTGAAGAGTGTGAGAAATGTGAAATTAATTAAAAATAAAATATAAATTTAAGTAATCTGGCACATGTCGCTTGCGGATCAGTTATAAGTATTCCGACCGTCAGAATCAGGCCAGATTACACCCTCGGATCAGGGATATTTGCCCCTACGTGTTAGTGTACTTGAAATCTCTGATCGAGTTTCATTGACCGTTGAACTGAAACTGGTCCGCCACGCATGATCTGGGAATCCGACCGAAATGAAAACTTAACTAAACTTAGATCCAGTGTTAGTGAGCTTAAGTCCGACCGTGCATAGAAAAGGGGCCGCTAGAAGTGCTCCGTTGAGCTGGAACAAACCTGTTTTAGACATAACCTAAGTATACTTTGATCTTGAGTCTATTTTGGTGAGTTCTGGACCTATATAAGGACCTTAAACCCTCACTCTCTCATTCCATACGAATTTGAGAAAACCTAGGAGAGAGAAGAGAGAAAAGAGAGAGAAAGTGTGAGAGTTGTGGGAGCATCTCCCTGCCACTCTACCCTGCTGCTATCTGTGCCTAACCACATCATTTCTAATTGCTTTTCCGGCGATTTCATCTTCATTTCCAGGTAAGAAAACCCTAACCCTAATCTGATTTAGGGTTTCAATCGATTCAATTAGCGAAATAGCTAACACTACTTGTGCTTTAGGTCGTTATACTGTCGTGGAAGAAGACTTAGCACTCTTACCAAATTCGTTACGATTCTACGACAAAAGGTGCAGATTTTAGACGTATAGGTTATGGTTTTCAACGCTTTCAGTGTCAGATAATAATAGATTCATGATCTGCATGCTATTGCACATGTACAAAGTGCTGTCTGTCTTCCATTTCGGTTAAATACGAAGAATATGGAATTTTGTGTATTATAGGTATTTGTAGAAAATACCGTATCCGTATAAATTTTGTTGATATGATTTCCATGAGTATCTGCCGCGTATATATGCTAGTTATGGATGTATGACTTGTTTGGCGAAAGGATTCGCCTTAATACACTTTTTGGACAACATAGCTTATGTAGGCTAATGTGTGTAGTCTAAGTGTTTGTCGAAATGACTAAATAAATATGGATTTACGATTTATGTCTGCCATTTGTATTGAATGTAAGAACATGATTGAAGTGTGGTAGATAACCCCTTACGAAAGGATTTGCCCTAAATCACGCCATGGTCACTATACGCTATATATGTTAAAATATGTAGCCCAAGTGTTTGTGGAAATGACTGAATGCATATAGAACTTGGATTTCTGCTTGCCATGACTATCCGTCGTGGGTGCACGCGTGTTATAATTGGGGCAACTCCCTAGTGAAAGGATTTGGCCTAATACCTATGTGATCAACATATGTCATGTATGTTGATGTAGGTAGTATAAAGTGTTTGTTGAAATGTCTGAATGAGTAGTAGTTAGTAAATTGTAATGTATAAGGGTGTTGAGATATGATTCTCAACTCCTTTAACTATGTGTATGATTTCTTTAGATCTCTGTGTGATTAGGAATTGAATATGTACAAACTCATGCTTATGTTGTACTTCATAACATGCTCAACTGATTGTATGATTTTATCCATGTAATGCATATGTGTAAATTCACGTTTAAGTTGTATTACATAAAGGCCGTGAAGGGTGATGGGGGAGTGGTGTAATGATTCCGTGCAACAGCCCTAGCAGCCCTAAGCGGACAATATGGGATACTTGATTGTATGATTTGAAATCTTGATCAATTACTGTTTAAACTGTTCTGTACTTGAATGTGATTGGGGCTAGTGTATAGTCCAGGCAATCGGTAATGGGATTGAATTCGTGGCTGAGATTCATTTGCCACGTAAGATGTGTTTGACGAACCCGAGTCGTACTTCGGTCGGCGATAGTGGTTGGCCACGCGAAGTGCTTATGCACTTCATGTCGTTCAATTTGTCGTGCGTTCGAGCTAGCCGAGCTCGTCAAGTAACCCGATCTGTCTAATGTATGTTCACCATGTTTGGACGCTACTGCTTGAACCTAAGGTATCGAACTTATCAGTGCAACCCCGTTAACCTTGGTACCTCAATCCGCTAAGACTCATGAGCCGGGCATGGTAGTATGGCACACCGTGGTCGAGCTGTAGGCCTATGCTGGAGCGATGGGTGATGGGGGAGTGGTGCAACGATTCCATGTAACAGCCCTGGCAGCCCTGCCTCCCCGTAGTGACCAGTGAGCAACACAGACTTATGAGCCGAATACGGTGGTATGAGACACTGTATTTGAGCTGTCGGCCTACACTGCTTTGATGGGTGATGGGGTAGTGGTGTAACGATTCTATGTAACAGCCCTGACCGTTCCCGGTGTAGTGACCTCAAGCATACTCTGAATCTACGGAGAGGTGACGAGCCTTCCCGTAGCAACATAGTATAAACTAGGCCTGTATTGATAAGGTGATGGGGGAGTGGTGTAACGATTCCGTGTAACAGCCCTGACAGCCTTTGCAGTGACCGAGAACCACACTATCGTATAAGATTATCTAGGATTGACGACCCTAGAATGGATCATTGTTTGGGAATGATATAAGGAAGGTACCTTAGTTTCCCAATCCTGCTATATGAAAATGACTAATAATAACTCGGTAATCATGCTCATCATCGCACTGCATGTGCCTGGAAGATGTGGAGCACTGAGGGATGAACGCATGCAGCGGACGTAAGATGGTGTCGCATGAGGGAGTATGTTGGTGAGGGCATGCATCATGACAGCATTTCATACTTACATTAACAAGAGTAATTAGGATTGTTGATTGTACTGCGTTATCATTAATGCTTGACTGTTTTGATAACATGCTAACTTATGCTTTACTGTTGCACTGAGTTGATCACTCACTCCCACGTTACGGGACGGTGTTCCGTACACCCACCAGACTTTGTCTGATTGCAGATGGCGACGCTACTCCTGAGGCGGAGCCGAACTTTTGTGACGACGAGAATGCTTTCTCGTATATGCTGTTTCTGGTGGCTTCATATGAGCCGTGCCTTGATCGACAAGGTTACAGGGATGTCGACTAGATGACCTTACACATTTGGTATATTTTGGAATTGTACTTGTAAATAGTTAACCTAGTAACATTATCACACTCTGGAGACTCACCACAGTTTATATAGTTTATATATCTATCACAGTCTTCCGCTTGCTATCTCACTTGTCTCTGGAGTATGATATGCTGTTTTGGCTTAATCTCACTCATGTTCAATGCACTAATACAGACAACATTCAATCATCATTCATTATGTTGCATAAGTGATGCGTTGGAACTCGGGAGCTGAGTTTATGCTCGACCCCCAATTTTCAGGGCGTTACAAGATGGTATCAGAGCATGATTTGGATTAAACCGGACCTGGATTATGGTCACACAACGCACTCTGACTTAGGAGGGAGCGACGAAACGTAGAAACAGTCATAGGTATCCTGATTTCACCAATTGACGAAGTTCACTGAAAACGGTCGCCGAGATCGGGTCCATACTAATCCATGATCGCATGAGTCGTCCCCAAACTACTTCTAGACCATCAAACGACGAGTGTAGATCACAAATCACTCCATCCCAGTCGTTAGAAATCGGTAAATACAAATATGTATCAGAAACTTCCCGGAACGACTCGAAAAGGAGTCAGGGGCCAAAGGATGCAATCCGGGGCGACCCACGGTGGACCCGGGGTACATTTGGCACCCTTGGAGGGGGGTGGCCACCGCCCTACCCCGGGGGCGCCGCGGTCAGTCCAAATGATCGCGGCGGTGCCGCGCTCACCGCGGTCGACCGCGGTCCCCTTGGGCCGGGCTGGTCGGGTTGCGCGGGTCGGCGTCGGGTCGGCGTTGGGTCGACCGTAGGCTCGTGTGGTGCCCATGAAATTTTGTGGGGACCCCTGTGTTTGCTTCGTTTTGCCTTCTCCCTCTCAAGGTACCCCTCCAAGCTCTCATTTTCTCCAAAAATTATTGTTTTCTCTCTCAAACCTTCCCTCCATTCGCCTATTTCATCATTTTCTGTCAAAACACACATACCTCCATCATTTACAACAATCTTTACCCCTACCCTCTTCATTCTCTCTCATTTGAGCTCCTCAAATTCATGTAAGCTCTCAACCCATTCCATCTCTTCATTGTCTTTCTTTAATCCCTGTCATTTGGGCCTTTACAACCTAGGTTGAGGCTCAAATCCATGGAGACCTAAAGACTCCAACCATTTTCTCCCTTTTCTTCGCTTTTCCATGGCTCTATTCGAGCTTAATCCGGCCGTATTTTTGATTTCCACCTTCCTCTCTCTCATGGGAAAGAGAAAGGGTGCCCCTCCTCCGTCGCCAGACTCGGATGCGTAGTCATCCATGCCGTTGTCTCGTAGATGTTTGTTGCTGCGTTAGGATCTTTGTGTTTTCATGTTGATGGAATGTGTAGAATGTTTGACAAGTGTGAACTCCTTCCACCCCTCCAACATTACTCCTCTTGGCCTCACCATTTCACACCCATATGGGCACAACAATTCACATTTTTTTTTTGTTCCATAACTTTCACAACCTCCAAATGTTGGGACGTTTAGGACCGTTCGGCCAACTGCATTAGGTGAGTTGAAGGTGGATAGAATCGTAAAAGTAACAATAAATGTATGTGTAAGGTATGGTCCCTAGATTGGGTGTATCCCATGTTTTCCAATACCATGTTTGGAATGTACGCAGTTAAACGTAAATCTTGGGATTTTCTTTCAAATTACACTTAGAAATTCGTCATCATGGGATTTGGAAATCCCATCTCATACTTTCCGACACAAGGCTCATTTTCCAAAGCCTATACCATTAATTTTAATCCCCTCCCACCCTCCAACTAAACATGCCACTCTAAATCCTGAGGTGGGATTAGTAATACCGTCCCATTTAATACAACTTAAGACCACTGACCAAATAGTGTTGAAGGGATAGAGTCCCTTGATGTACACTGATACACCACACTCTGACAACTTAAGCTTTTAGAGTAAATGGTTGTTTGACAAATAGGCCCTTAGAGTTTTGGACTTAAAGTTAGTACTTTTAGATTTCAAAGAATTTGACAATATAGGAAATTCCATAAACTAATAACGCAAACCCTATGACCTCCCTAGATAGTACGAGAATATGTGTAGTGCTTGAGCGTAGTTACATTCTAGTTCGGGCAACTCAATTCCAATCAGACAACTTCGACCCTAGGCGATAGACAATTTCTTATAGTAGAAAGGGTATAAAATCATCCAATGTATAAGCATAGACTTCGGATTACAACCAGTGGATTACCGCAACTCCTAAATTAAGATTAGGCTACTGGTTATACTAAGGGACGTAAAAGACTGATTATGCTAAGACAATTTACAGATAGATTTAGTTAGTTGACTTGATTAGGTTGGAACGAGACCCCATTCCTTCATCGAATCCCCTTGGTACTCACAGGCTCCCTTAATAATTCTTAGGGAGGTAAAGGACTAATTAATTATGCTAAGCCAATTGAATAATAGACTTAGTTATTCGGCTTAATCGACTCAGACCCACTACACAACTTTCCTTCCGTGTTGGCCCGACCACTTGCAACTAAAAGTTTATAACTTCGTCTTTGAGAAGTGTTAGGAGTATATAGCCGATAGAGACTTTGTCTTTTAGGCCTAAGGAATTGCCCAAATGGGCAACAGACTGTTAGGAATTAGGTCCCAAATTACATACCATGTTGGCATACATATTGTGCATACGAACGTAGAAAGATAGCCTGCCTGTTAAGCTAGACATGATTAAATAAGATAAGTCTGTACCGTGACAACACTCCTTGGTAGAATTAGGCATCTTGCCTCAAACTCACACCTGCCCCTGAAATCAACCACAATATCCATAATTTTTAGCTCCTTTCTGTAAACATAGGTACCAATGCCAGAGTACACATCATCGATGGAAGGAAGACCAATGTATTGGGAGATCGTATCCCATTTCATGTCAAGGATAGGTCCTAAATTACACCTTGTTCCGACATACGGATCAGGACATAGATCTTGAACCCTGGAAGTAGAAATAAATTTTTAAGGGGGGTAAAACATTATGAGCCCAATCTAGTTAGGTCGGCTAATACACCTCTTTGATCTGGGTGGCACAGCGGAAGCGTGGTAGACCCTTGTCCCACTGGCCTAGGATCGAAAGAAATTACTCCCAGTTATACGCAAGGTTAGGTCACTACATAGGATCTGAATCTCCCTTAGAATGACAATAATGAAGTCTTTAAAGGAAAGCAATTAGGGTTCAAGTGTTAAATCAATTTATATTACAGAATAGGCCTAATAATGGGTACGAACTGAATTACAACAGCCAAGGTCAACGTATTTACAACTGTGCTCGCTGAATACGAACATAATAGAAGCCTGTTCTACTATGAGAAACCGTTTTAGGATGATCTTGTAAGATTTGATTCGCCATTTCCTTGGACATAGATAATAATGAGGACTCTCTTAGACCAAGACCTAAAGGACACCCTGATAAATAAGAAATTTGAACCTTGCAATGATGGACATTCCCTACGTTTTTAGAGTGATCGGTCTACGGAGTTACTGAAATATAAACTGCGAAGCATTCGCAGCTTGACCCAATTCTCAATCCTGGGCGACTACCAATGGACTCACTGCTTAGCCGAGCAGAAGACCAAGATCTACCAGGACTAGGAAGGGATACGATGAGCTTTCTACCTTGGCCAGGTAGATGATCGATGTATCGGGATCAAGCCCACTATAACCGTCTCTCTGTGTTGGTCAAACATTGAAAACAGTTATCTTACTCTAAATAGATGGGAATCGCCGTCAAGACTCCAAATAGATAAAGAAATCCATTGTAGCAAACCATCAGGATATAAGTAAGAGATAAATAAATAAATTTTTAAGGGGGGGTAGTGCCTAAAATGTACTAGACTAGCATGCACAATATACACCCTACCGCGCATATAAACTTGAAATCAATAAGTCTTAGACAAATGAAATAATAGAATCCTTACTTATTGCCTTTAGCAATTTCGGGGATGAAATTATTTTTAAGGGGGGTAGATTGTAACATCCCGGATTTTTGCCAACCTCGAATTAGACGTCCTTATGCAATGGGTCGATCCTAACACCTTATTAACTTGTCAGAACTCAATCCCAAAGTCCAAAACCGCTTTTGAACCCATTTCCTTCACAAATCCCACCTTTCACCACCTTGTTCTTTCAATTTTTCTAAGTACTTTCACCTTAGACACTGTCTTAAACTAGCTAAGTATTATAACTTGGATCCCTTTATATACAAACTACAAAGGCGCAAGTACCACCTCAGACAGAAATCTTACAGGACCAAATCCTTTAGAAATTAGGCAAGAATTAGCTAGTATTAAATTAGAGTACCTGTGAAATTAGCACCAATCACTTTAAATACGATCCGTAAGACCCAAAACTTTTAGAATCATTAATGCTAGGTTACCTTAAAATCTAGGATCAATCTCATTACCCGGCTGCTCTTGGGAGCATCACGAAACTCCGTATCAGATCTAGACCACACGTCGGAAGTCCGATTAACGCGAAGTTATAGAATTAGGACCGCCTTACTGGGCATGACGACCATCTCAGAAATCAAATCCAGATAATGTCCCAGCGCTATTCGCTTGAGGCCGGAGTGAAGAGTGTGAGAAATGTGAAATTAATTAAAAATAAAATATAAATTTAAGTAATCTAGCATGTGTCATTTGCGGATCAGTTATAAGGATTCCGACCGTCAGAATCAAGCCAGATTACACCCTCGGATCAGGGATATTTGCCCTTGCGTGTCAGTGTACTTGAAATCTCTGATCGAGTTTCACTGACCGTTGAACTGAAACTGGTTCACCACGCATGATCTGGGAATCCGACCGAAACGAAAACTTAACTAAACCTAGATCCAGTGTTAGTGAGCTTAAGTCCGACCGCACACAGAAAAGGGGACGCCAGTAGTGCTCCGTTGAGCTGGAACAGACCCATTTTGGACATAACCTAAGTATACTTTGATCTTGAGTCTATTTTGGTGAGTTCTGGACCTATATAAGGACCTTAAACCCTCACTCTCTCATTCCATACGAATTTGAGAAAACCTAGGAGAGAGAAGAGTGAAAAGAGAGAGAGTGTGAGAGTTGTGGGAGCATCTCCCTGCCACTCTACCCTACTACTATCTGTGCCTAACCACATCGTTTCTAATCGCTTTCCCGGCGATTTCAGCTTTATTTCCAGGTAAGAAAACCCTAACCCTAATCTGATTTAGGGTTTCAATCGATTCAATTAGCGAAATAGCTAACACTACTTGTGCTTTAGGTCGTTATACTGTCGTGGAAGAAGACTTAGCACTCCTACCAAATTCGTTACGATTCTATGACAAAAGGTGCGGACTTTAGACTATAGGTTATGGTTTTCAATGCTTTCAGTGTCAGATAATGATAGATTCATGATCTGCATGCTATTGCACATGTACAAAGTGCTGTCTGTCTTCCGTTTCGGTTAAATACGAAGAATATGGAATTTTGTGTATTATAGGTATTTGTAGAAAATACCGTATCCGTATAAATTTTGTTGATATGATTGCCATGAGTATTTGCCATGTATATATGCTAGTTATGGATGTATGACCTGTTTGGCGAAAGGATTCGCCTTAATACACTTTTTGGCCAACATAGCTTATGTAGGCTAATGTGTGTAGTCTAAGTGTTTATCGAAATGACTAAATAAATATGGATTTATGATTTATGCCTGCCATTTGTATTGAATGTAAGAACATGATTGAAGTGTGCTAGGCAACCCCTTAGCGAATGGATTTGCCCTAAATCACGCCATGGTCACTATACGCTATATATGTTAAAATGTGTAGCCCAAGTGTTTGTGGAAATGACTGAATGAATATGGAACTTAGATTCCTGCTTGCCATGACTATCTATCGTGGGTGCACGCGTGTTATAATTGGGGCAACTCCCTAGTGAAAGGATTTGGCCTAATACCTATGTGATCAACATATGTCATGTATGTTGATGTAGGTAGTCTAAAGTGTTTGTTGAAATGTTTGAATGAGTAGTAGTTAGTAAATTATAATGTATAAGGGTGTTGAGATATGATTCTCAACTCCTTTAATTATGTGTATGATTTCTTTAGATCTCTGTGTGATTAGGAATTGAATATGTACAAACTCATGCTTATGTTGTACTTCATAACATGCTCAACCGATTGTATGATTTTATCCATGTAATGCATATGTATAAATTCATGTTTAAGTTGTATTACATAAAGGCCGTGAAGGGTGATGGGGGAATGGTGTAACAATTTCGTGCAACAGCCCTAGCAGCCCTAAGCGGACAATATGGGATACTTGATTGTATGATTTAAAATCTTGATCCATTACTGTTTAAACTGTTTTGTACTTGAATGTGATTGGGGCTAGTGTATAGTCCAGGCAATCGGTAACGGGATTAAATTCGTGGCTGAGATTCATTCGCCACGTGATATGTGTTCGACGAACCCGAGTCGTACTTCGGTTGGCGATAGTGGTTGGCCACACGAAGTGCTTTTACACTTCATGTCGTTCAATTTGTCGTGCGCTCGAGCTAGCCGAGCTCGTCAAGTAACCCGATCTGTCTAATGTATGTTCACCATGTTTGGACGCTACTGCTTGAACCTAAGGTACCGAACTTATCAGTGCAACCCCGTTAACCTTGGTACATCGATCCGCTAAGACTTATGAGCTGGGCATGGTGGTATGGGACACTGTGGTCGAGCTGTCGGCCTACGCTGGGGCGATGGGTGATAGGGGAGTGGTGTAACGATTCCGTGTAACAGCCCTGACAGCCTGGCTCCCCGTAGTGACCGGTGAGCAACCCAGACTCGTGAGCCGAATACGGTGGTATGGGACACTGTATTCTAGCTGTCGGCCTACACTGCTTTGATGGGTGATGGGGTAGTGGTGTAACAATTCCGTGTAACAGCCCTGACAGCCCTGACCGTTCCCGGTGTAGTGACCTCGAGCATACTCTGAATCTGCGGAGAGGAGACGAGCCTTCCCGTAGCAACATAGTATAAACTGGGCCTGTATTGATAAGGTGATGGGGGAGTGGTGCAACGATTCCGTGTAACAGCCCTGGCAGCCCTTGCAGTGACCTAGAACCATACTATCGTATGAGATTATCTAGGATTGACGACCCTAGAATGGATCATTGTTTGGGAATGATATAAGGAAGGTACCTTAGTTTCCCAATCCTGTTGTATGAAAAGGACTAATAATAACTCGGTAATCATGTTCATCATCACACTGCCTGTGCCTGGAAGATGTGGAGCAGTGAGGGATGAACGCATGCTGCGGATGTAAGATGGTGTCGCATGAGGGAGTATGTTGGTGAGGGCATGCATCATGACAGCATTTCATACTTGCATTAACAAGAGTACTTAGGATTGTTGATTGTACTGCTTTATCATTACTGCTTGACTATTTTGATAACATGTTAACCTATGCTTTACTGTTCCACTGAGTTGATCACTCACTCCCACATTACGGGACGGTGTTCCGGGCACCCACCAGACTTTGTCTGATTGCAGATGGTGACGCTACTCCTGAGGCGGAGCTGAACTTTTGTGACGACGAGAATGTTTTCTCGTATATGCTATTTCTGGCGGCTTCATGTGAGTCGTGCCTTGATCGACAAGGTTACAGGGATGTCAACTAGATGACCTTACACATTTGGTATATTTTGGAATTGTACTTGTAAATGGTTAACCTGGTAACAATATCACACTTTGGAGACTCACCACAGTTTATATAGTTTATATATCTATCACAGTCTTCCGCTTGCTATCTCACTTGTCTCTGGAGTATGATATGCTGCTTTGGCTTAATCTCACTCATGTTCAATGTACTAATACAGACACATTCAATCATCATTCATTATGTTGCATAAGTGATGCGTTAGAACTCGGGAGTTGAGTTTATGCTTGACCCCCGATTTTCAGGGCGTTACAGTGGACCACCCTGTAAAAATAATGAGGGGATTGAACGGCTACCCTTGAAACCCTTTTGGTTGCACGGAAGCTTTGGATCAATATGATATTTTTCTTTCCACTTAATTCAGGTCTTTGTGACCATATGCGCAGATTGGATGGAAGTAAACTTTATAGTGGGCCCCGGCCCTGTAAACTGTTTAACGATGGAGATCATTATCACCACTACTATTTGTGGTATGGTCTAGATGATCTTCTGATCCTTATAATCGCTGCTATTGTTGGTACAGTCCATGTGATCCGGCCCATTATTATATGTGAGGCCCATATAATGAGGCCCAGTGTGATGTATGTGAGGCCCATTGAGATTGTATGAGGCTCATTTTAATTGTATGAGGCCCATTGAGGTTATATGTGGCCCATTGTGATGTATGAGATATATATATATATTACACTCTACGTGGCCCACTCCTTGAGAGCAATGTTGGTTAAATGTCCACATTGATCGGCAATGATGGTTGAATGTCCACATTGTGACCTTCTTAGGCCCATTCTCATCGATGTCGATTATCGAGGCCGATGCTGATCATCGATGTCGATTATCAAGGCCGATTATCAATGATGATTATCGGTGCCGGTTATCGATACCGATTATGAGTATGTGACAACATAGCATCATGATACATACCCATAAGCATCATTTGCATGTTTGAGATGTGGTTGACCATTGCATATGCCATAGGGCAGGTTGTTTATGGGACTCCCTGATTAGTGGAGTTGTCCCACATGAGCACACAGTATGCATAGGATTGATGCATGATTGGACTGTGTGACTCATGCATCTTGCATTTTGTGATATGATTACTATACGTCCTAGTGACATCAGAGTCGTGGCCTCCACAGGCATATCGTGGATGGCTAGATGGGACACCAGAAATCTTTTTCTACATGGGGTGTCATAGATGTCCCTAGGTGAAAGTCCATAAACCTCTGTGGCCAAGAGACGCACCAATGTCTAAACCGAGTGGATACATGAGTGCCCGAGTGCGAATACCAGTAGGCCGCGTCTCCCACTGTGTAATGGCCAGTTGGAAGGGGGTGTGGCCTTACCTGCCTGAGGGTAGGGGGTATAGCTAGGCTGAGTTTGACCAGCTCGTAAATGGGTCCGCTATCGACGTGCCAGGTAGATATTGGCTTATTACTGGCCAGGCGGATAGTGAGGTCTCTTCCACTTGCATGGTTGTGCGTCCAGTGGGCTACGATCGAGTGTAGAGTGTACTAGACCCCGGTGATGATCCCAGAGATGTACTGTATTGATATGTGGACTAATTAAGCAGGAGTTGCATATTCATTCATTCACTATCCACTCGGGCTGGTGGTGCGCAACTAATCGTTATGGGTACCTTCGTAATGACCAGAATTTCAGTTAAGGCAGCTACCAACCTGAGATCAGGAGTTTACCACATTGAGTCTGACTATCCAAATTTAGGTATAGGACTAGTTTGGATAGAAGTCCCTTGTGATGGACCCCATAGCCTGCGATATTACGTACTATAATCCCGACTTCACACTCTAGCCCAGTCATTTCATTCGCATCACATATTGTATTGCATCCTCAGCACATAACATTTGGTTTACTATGCTTCTGTATTGCATAACCTGATTAAGGTTGACGGTATTTATGGACTCGGTATCTGATATTTGGTTTACTATGTCTCCGCATTGCATAGCTAATTTACATTGCTTCCTCATTATATGATATTGGCTTATTATGTTTTTGCATCGCATAGCCTGGATAAGGTTGATGATATTTATGAACTTGCTAGCATGTTTCCACATTACTCTAATATTGCATTCTAAGCACACTTACCTTGTACACACACTTACACCACCCTCTAAGCTTTCTATAAGCTTATGCATGCTAAATGCATGCAGGTGGCATTAAGTCACAGCAGCGTTGAGCTTGAAGCATGCAACTATATTCTGGAGCTTTGATTTTTTATATATGTATTTCCCTTTCAGTACTGTATTTAATTGTTTATATTAGTGGATATGTGATGATGATGTTGCCTTTGCGATTTGGGTAAACTTGTGGTTATGCTTATTACGAGTTAAAGGTACGTTAAAAAAAATTCTCCTAGTAAGATCCCAAGATCGAAATTTGGCGTATAGGCGCTGGGAGTCGAGATTGGGATACTATGGAGCTGTCGGCACCAAATTCGGTGATCGAGAATTTTGTGAGCCTAGTTTCCAAGTTTAGAGCGTGACAAAAATTGATACCCGAGGCTGAGATTGGCATCTGAGGCCGAGGTGATGTTTTGACCCCCAAGCAATCCATAGTCTTCAAGTATGTACATCTGGTTAGTCCATTTTTACCCATAAAAATAGCCCTCTACTTCCGAACATTCTTTAGGAACTTGAGAAGTAAGTTAGTGTAGACTAACATTGTGTGATGCTTTGCACCGAAGAGGTTGAGAGGTCAGACGGAGTAGAGCTAGTGGGCAGAACAATCGTAAGATCGATAAGTCGATTGTTCAGCAGTAGCTTGCGCACAGTAGAATTAATATGAGGGAATTTTCTTTCCTTCAACTAAGGGAAGTCTAGACATGGATCGTGTAGATCAGATAGTCGAAATTTGAAAGAAATTCTCCTCCCCAGGTCTCCTCCCCTCATCTGGGGAGGTTCTTTCGTAGTAGAATTCACAGTGGAGGACTTTCTTCTCCTGCACTAAGGGAAGTCTTCGTAGTCGATCATGTAGTTCGGATAGTCGAGAAATTATTTAAAAGAATTTTCTTTCCCTAACCTGGGGAAGTTCCTTTATTTTAGAAGCCCATAACGCAGTAGAAAACACAACAGTAAAATCATTAGTACCGTTTTTCCTTTTTAAAAGGGAGGTTGCTCTTAGACAAGAAGGTCGAGGTTGGCTGACAAGTCTTATTACCAAGCTCAGTTGATTAGTTCATCTTGGTCGTCGGGTTTCCTGGACCAGCCCAACTTCCTCAAGTACTTGCTCTGGCTTGGTGTTCAAGGGAGTGTATCGATGGAAGTGACTTTCTGGATGTCGATTGGTACGATTGTCTTGGTCGTCCTCTCTCTTTCTTTTGGCGTTAATGATAAAGGGATCCCCTTCTTCCGTTTGCTTCCTATCCTTAGCCAAGTTGTTTCCTTCTTGAGCAGCTCTTCATGAACTAAAGAACTCCTCAACATTGAAATATTTTTGAGCTCGGTTAAGTAGGTCAGAGAGGATAGTCGAGGGGGGGGGGGGGGTTCTTACCAATAAAGAAGAGGAACTTTCCTCGTTTAAGGTTGGCTATCATGGTGGTCAGAATAATCGTCAACCTTGACAAGTTCAGTGTTAAAATGGATGACGTAGTCTTTTATCAACTCTTCCTCCCTCTGAGTGATTGTGAGAAGATGAGTTGATGGCTTTCTTTTATCTTTCCTACCGATGAACTAGGTGACGAAGGCTTCAGTGAGCTGGGAAAAAGAACTGATCGATCTTGGCTTCAACTGTCTGTACCACTGTCAAACAACTCCTGATAATGTTAGGGAGAATGCTCGACACATAACTGAACCAGTTGCACCTTGCAATTCCATCTATGCTCTGAAGGATTCCAGGTGCTCGGCCAGATCAATGGTTCTAAAGTAGGGAGTCATCTGCGGCATACGGAACTTCGATGGGAGTAGATATGTCATAATGTCGTCTCTGTCTCTTCCAACATAGCCTCGACCGAGGTCGGGACTTGGTCATGATAACCTTATTGGATGTCACTGATTTATCCTCGGATCTCCCTGAGCTTGGCCTTCCAGGGGCCCTCATTCTCGGCTACCACCTCGGGAGCCTTTTCACGCCTCTTCCTCTCCAACGCGTGGCATAAGTTGGAGTCGGTGAGCGTGGCGATTCCCGATGTGTGGGAGGACGCATGGCTCGGCTGCCCAGGATGTTGTTTGGTACTCTGCGAGTTGGCCAATGCTTGAGGTGGTGCAAAAACCTCGGTAGCTACCCCTGCATCTACCCCTTGGTCTGGGGGTGAGTTTTATCTCTCCAAGATTTACATGATCCGGTTAATGTTACTAGTCAATGCTTCGACTTGATGTTCCGGAGAGATGAGTCGACATACTCAGTTCCATGAGCGCTGCGCAGGGCCTGTAGGTGCAAAATTAGCCTGAAGTTGTGAGGGTAGGTCTTCTATGGTCCACAGATTGCTTCGCTGTTGGGGAGTAGTTGCTGTGATCACGGCCTAGGCCCTTTTTTATGCCTTTCACCATTGTAGAATCATTGTAGAAGATGGGAATGGTTTTGATGTCATTCCAACAAATGGTGCTAAACTTTTGATGAAAAATCTAGTTGATCATGCCTCACCTCCTATTAGGCGGAGTACTTGTGATTTATTGGAAAATAAGAAAAGACATTGGGGGCGTCGGTTAAGGCCGGAGACCCTCCGATGCCTAAGTCAGGTAGTTTCGCAAGAGTAGAAGAATCGGGATATTTGTTGTGTGTACCTTTCATCGTAGGTGGAGTCCTTATTTATAGCCTTTTGGGGACGGTGGTGTATATGGAAATGCCTCTCTATGATGTATGCGTATTGTAGAAGGAATCTTCTTTCCAATGTGTTGTGGTTATCTCCCTAAGATCCATAACGAAGATCTTGAGAAGATCTTATCTCAATATGTTCTAAGTATATTTGTATTATGAGTTTGTGGTCAATATCCGAGACCGAGGTCGGTATCCAAGGCTGACCTCTGAGGTCGATGTTGATACCCTGATGCCAAGATCGATATTTGAGACTGACCTTCAAGGCCAAGGTTGATACCCAAGGACGAGGTCGGTATCCGATGTCGAGGTGATATTTCAGCCCTCAAGCAATCCATAGTCTTCGAGTCTGTACATCTGGTTAGTCCATATTTACCCATAACACTTGCTACGAAGGCCCATCTTAAAATAATTTATAGGAAAGCGTCAGCTTCTTAGACGTAGCCACTACGCTAGACATTTAATGGAACATCAACAAACACTACTAGTAGAGGAGAGAAAAGGAAAGACTCCCGAACTAGACAAAGAAACAACTATGGAGAAAGTATGAACAGTTATATGGCCGAGGCAACAGATAAAAATCCCAGACGCGGACCATAAGGGGTATGCATTCACAAAGGAAGATATACATCCTATGATGAACCAAATTTTAGATGTGAGAACGATCGATTTACCTCAGTCAAAATGCCGTGAGGAAAGGAGGAAGACAAAAGAAAAAAAAATATTACCATTATCACCGTATGCTAGGGCATTAGACTGAAAACTGCTATGCCATTAAAAGTATACTCCAAAATATGATTGATAAAGATAATTATTATAAAAATAAATGACGAAGGAAAGAAAGCTGTAACGAACACAGTTCCTATTAAAAGTATATGTGGTATGGAAATAATACCTCTTATCCACATACCGGAACCACTGCCTTTTGTATTCTCTGGAGGTTTTTAGTTCAGAGGTTGAGAGTAGGGGGCGAGAAGCTGAAGGGAAAGCCATGAATGGTTCATGAAGAAAGAAAAGAGATTTTGAAAAATTAAATAAATTGTGGAAGGCTTTCTATAAAAGATTATTGTGCAAAGTATGACTATTGTGTAATTCCAAACGCCGATCCTTTAAGAAAGGAGACATGGTTCTAATGCTTAAATGACCCATTATGTTTATTCATAAGATTAGGGGCATATTTAACATAAAATATGATGGTCCTTTTTTACCCTTATAGAAAATGATGACTGAAGTTTTGATTATAAAGATTTTGTATGAAAGATCCACCCCAATTAGAAGGAGGCAAAGGCTATACTTCATAAAAGAATGAAAAATATTGCACATAGATGAAGAAATGTCATATAACGATGAGAATAACTTGCCAAGAATAACATTGTGTAAACAATGAATTCAAAGTTAAGAAACTATTTAATATTCAACTCTCCAATTCTACATGTTATTATCACTGATTCTCTAAAAGATTATCACCGATTCTCCAAAAGCTTATCACCAATTCTCAGAAAAGATTATCGCCGATTCTCATAAAGATTATCACTTATTCTCCAAATGATTATAATTGATTCTCCAAGTGATAGTCGTCGATTCTCCAAGATGATAATCACCGATAACCTTTAAGACGATAATCACCGATTTTCATGAATAATCGCCAGTCAATTCAATAAAATTGCTGCTGATTATTGTTGATTGATTTTGTTGAGGGTGAAATATTATATATTTTCCCCTATTATATATTGGTTTTATATGCATATATATGTTTTATTGATCTAATTATGTATATTTTACTATGCGAGGTGATTTGAAAAGCTAAGATGAAAACAAATTATTAGAGAGAAGATTTAATGCTTGAAGAATGACCAAATAAAGATTTAGAGATTTAGAGATCTTTATTGAAGAAATCAGGTGTTAAAGATCCAAGGAAACCAAGTGTAAAAGAGAGAGAGAAGATCGAAAAAGTCACACAGTGCATTAACAGAAAAAACAGACTGTTCGATCCCACCTGAAGTTGGTTTAATCCAACTGAAAGTGCACAGAACAATCCAACAAGAAATAGTATTTTTCAAACTTAATTCGGCTCGATATTTAGGTAGGACCAAAGCCATGTTCGGTTCGAGTGAAGGGAGGTTCGGTGCGACAGAAGGGAGATAAAGACTTCAAATCTATATTGGAGAAATTCAACTGCAACCAACAATGGGTTCGGTGCAATCGAAGGTATGTTCGGCTGCAACCGAAGGCTATTGACGGTATAACCGAAACGTAACATAAGTGCGTAAAATTGAAGTCGGTTCCAAGTTGGTGCGAGTTTTTCCTATTTAAAGGGGTGATTCAAGCCATTCTAAGTATGAATTAGAGTAGAGGAGAGAGCAAAGAGTCGAGGAGTTTTTACGGAGTCCTCCTCCAATTCTTCAGGTCTACTTCATTTTTTATGTTTTTATTTGAGTTTGGTTTAATCATGTCCATGGTTGGCTACATTTGTTAGCTAGGGCTAAGAGGTGAAGCTTGTAGTAGTTTTTAATATTTTAGTTTATTTGATTCAAGTATTTGGTTTGATTGTTGAACAATCCATTGATATTGGTTTGAATGAAGATTTATTTTTAATTCACTTTGATCTATTGTCGACTCTGGGCACATTAGATGCTTAGGAAAGCTAAGAGTGATTTCTTATCTATTTTGCAAGGGATTGATCTATCATTGACGAAGGGGACAATAAATGCATTGAATTCTCTAGGATCAATACTTCGGTGCTTTATGTGAGAACCAAATCAATTGAACTTTAAATCTATTTTACTTTATGAATAATGAATTAACCACTTTATTATTCAGCTGATAAGATAGGACTTCAATTCTAGTTGAGTTATCTAATTGAATCAAGTCAATTATACATTAATAATGACTATAAGTCAATCGTTCATATTCTAGTGCTTTACTATACTAATTTATTCTTTACAATACTTAGTTTCAATCATTACTTCTTCTTAAAATCCAATGTCATAGTTAGTTTTAGTACTAGTTATATTTCTAAAGTATTCTAGAAAATGCACAAATATAAGTCCTTATGGGTTCAACCTCAGTCTCACCGAGTAGAACTACATTAAGCCCTACACTTAGGGTTTGCATCAACACGATTCTCTAAGATTATTGCCAATTATCACTACTCAATTCTCAAAAATTACCACCGAATATTATTAATTTAAAGATGTTGTGCAAGTTTTGAAGATGTTGTGTAGGTTCTAAAGGTGTTATGCGGGTTCTGAAGGTATTGTGCGGGTGTTGAAGTTGTTGCGTAGGTTCCAAAGGTGTTGTGTGGGTGTTAAAGTTGTTGCGAGGGTTTTGAAGGTGTTATGTGGGTTCTAAAGGTGTTTTGTGGATGGAAAGTTATTGCGTGACCGCACAATTAGGCAATGTTGCGTGATCGCACAAAGAAATTAATGATTGCACAAACATAATGGTCACTGATTCTCCAAATGGTTATTCCATATTCTATAGATGATTATCGATGTTCTCCAAATGATAGTTATTGATTCTCTAAGATGATAATCACCAATAATCCTTCAGGATGATAATTTCGATTTTCCAGAATAATCGCTGGTCGATCCCCTAAAATTACTGATGATTATTGTCGGTCAATTCTCCAAGATTATCGACAGTTAATTCTCCAAGATTATTGCCAACTATCATGGGTCAATTCTCTAAAATTACCACCGAATATCGCCAAAATTAAGGTAGTCAAAGAGCGTAATCCCCATTGCTAATTTTAAGGCAGTGAAATGCTTATAAGCCCTAATAACAATTTTATGCAGGCAACAATGAAAGCCAGTGGAAAAAGCCCAAGAAGGCAATGTCATTGCACTTATTTGTGCACTTTTTCTGTCAATCACGTGCATCTATGTTTTTGGGAGTTGGTTGAACCCTTGGAAGCTGAAGATCAAAGACACATGTGTAAGTGCTATGGTCTCATGCTCCTTTGGTTGTCAAATTTTGTTGTGTCAAAATATCTATCTGTGTCTTGTGTTTGTATGGTGATTTATAGGTATTCAAGACTGCATAAACACTTCATGACATTGGATGTCTTTAAGAAATACAAAGTGTACTTCATCATCCTATCAATGTTTAAAGCTACAATGTTGAAGTTCGAGACTCAAGAAACAACTTCAAGACTCAAGAAATGACTTCAAGACTCATAAGCAACGCATGAAGTAGTTTTCACGCTGATGAAGATCTCAAGATTAAAGCTACAACAAGTTCAAGATCTCAAGCTTGATATGGTTCAAATATCTACATTCGTTGAATGGTTGAAGTTCAATGTCCATACGACATGTTTCAGGTTTGACTGACCTTAGGTTGACCTTATAAGTAGGTCACTTTGGATACATAAATCAAATGTTTATTTTACATAAGCTTGGTCTATTCTACGACCAGTCCTAGCTCCTGTTCGACCAGTCCTAGCATTGGTTCGACTAGTTCAAGAAATTCCACGACCAGTCCTAAGTTGTTGAAGATTTTCAGAATTTTTTGGTACACCTACGACCAGTCCTGGAGGTCATTCGACCGGTCGTAGGAGTGTCTTCGACTCGTTCTCGACCAGTCGTAGGGCTACGACTCAAAGTCCAGCAAGCTAATCTATGGTCCTACGACCAGTCGTAGAGAGATACGACCAGTTGTAGGTGACCCACGACCAGTCGTGGAACGACTTTTAAAGATCGCACTCAATATTTCAAATATCCGTTAGAGCTACGACCAGTCGAAGGTTTCTAAGACCAGTCATAGACGCGATTTTTGTTTCTATAAATTGAACACGAAATTCAGAGTTTTAAAAATTCAACTCGATTCAATTCAAGAAACTTCAAGTGATCACTCTGAGATAAGTCTGTGTTTATTTTAAGCTACGTTGTGCTTATTTAATATTCCTTTTTGCTAGCTTATTTAATTTGATTTTGTTTTTGTATTCCAATCTTATTTGAAAAGAGGAATTACCTTATTCCTTCTTCTTGGAATCAAAATCAAATATAGCTACGCCCAACTAGTTAAAATCTAAAATCTATTAGAATTTAGAACCATATTAAAGTGAGTATTGGAAATTGAACTTTGACATTCAATCATCTACTCCGATTGGTTCTACCGGGCTGCTACGAAAATGAGAAATCCAGGTATTTTACAATTCTGTAAAATGTCATTCCTTTTGGTTTTGTTTGAGGTTAAGCCAGAAAAATCTCATTGTATTGGTTATCTGAGGAGAGCCAGAAAACTCAGAAAAGAGAGGGGTTTTTGAATTGTGTAAGCCCGAGTGAAAAAGACACAATTGTAAAGGTTTTAGGTGAACCTGTGAAAACCTATTTGATAGTGAACGCTAATATCCCCTGTGTGAGGATATTAGGAGTGGAGTAGCATTCTGTGTGGCTGTTGAAAGACAGTTGGTGTACACACAGGCGAACCACTATAACTCTTTGTCTTGTGGATTGAATGCTTGCTTAACTTTCATATTTTTTATCATTCAATTGTGTGGAATGTACAAGTGAATGTGAATGGTGTAACTATTTACATTTCAAGCAAGCGTGGGGATTGTTGTAATAATTTAGATCTATATTTCTACATTTAATTTCAATTCCTTGCTATTCATTTATTTCTATTAAAATTGAGTCCTTGATCCAAAAGATGTTCTAGAAATAAGGTTGTCCTACCATAAGCCCTTGTTTATTATGGTGTAAGGTTGTCCTTAGAACTGAATTTGTATCAATCTCTCAATACTTATTTATCAAGGTGATTAGATTTCAGCATTGTGAATTGATTTATAATTGTAAGGCTATTGGTTTATTTTATTTCCGCTGATTTTATTTTAATTTGGCATAGTCCTATTCACCCCCCCCCCCCCCTCTAGGACATATAGCTTGGCCTTTTCAACATGAAAATTGGAGCATTAAGAAAGTAAAGAACAGGTAAATGAGGTGTGTTGGTGACCTTAACCCTTGAACAAAAATAACCTAAACCTCTAGATGATCCTTGCCTTAATAAGAAAAACTTGTGTGATCATCTCTTAATCTTCGGAGCCTTATTAAAATATGATAAGATATGTTATAAAGGTTCTTAGCTGCTAGAAATCAAACTATCTAAAGCTAGCAGTCTTAGTGGTGTTCTTGAGCGAAGCTCGATTGATCAAGTCAATTGATCGAACATGGTAAAAAACGTCCAATAATCAACTGGCCTAAATATGATATAGTTCAGGTGCTCGAGATATGAGCTCGATCGATTGAGGAATATTCAATTTCTCTCGAGCGATCGGACTCAATCGATCGAACATGGTCAAAACAGTCCAGCTAGTTCAGTAGACCATTTTCGACCAAGCTCAATCGATTAAAGGTTAATATTGATTGATCAAGCATAGCCATTGTAGATCTATTGGAGTCTTTTTGTTATAAATATTACATTCGAATCGTTAGGCAATTGATGTTTTTGATTGAGAAAAAGACCCTAAAGTATTCTACTACTTTCAAATCCTTTTAGGCTCTCACCTATTGAAATTCATGCCCTCTTCCAAGTGGTTCATCACTTTATGAGCATTCAAATGCTCCATTTGTAGAAGAACTTGGCATCTTATATTCTCTAGAGGTTAAACTAAAACCAATAGTTGTATCCTTGGTCTAAAATAACTTCTAGAATGACCATTTATGTGTATCCCTATTAAGAGCCCAATCCTATCATTAATTATAAGAGATTTACATAACTCCCATTACCTCGGTCACCTCAAAGGAGCATCACAAGTAAGGTGTTTAATTGTGGAGCTGAAGAATTAGCAACCCATCGGGCATCAACAATCGGGGAGCAATGAAAAGCTGATTCAAAGCATAGAAAACATTGATGAAGCATCTCGAGACAGCGCATCAACGAGGCTCAATCCTACAAGTGAGTTTGTCATTTTATAGAGTCCATGTACACTCATTCCTTATGTAGGATTGTGTGTAAGAGTTTGATTTTCAAACTTGATTAGGTTCTTGTATAAGACCTAAATCAAGTCTTTATGTATGCCACCGACACAGGTGTGTACATGTAGGTTCTTGAGTAGGACCGAGGTTCATGGGTAGCCTATAGAAAACCACTTAAGTCTCCGAGGGAGCTGATTCTTATGTAGGATTGTAAATGTTATAGGTGAATTTTATTTATAATCTACATTAATGAAATCTGGTACACTCATGGGTTGAATGTGTCCGCCGAGAGTAGAGTAGAAAAATCAAACCACTATACATAATTATGTTTGGGATTGTCTTTCGAGCACTCGTTTAATTATACTTATGTAATTGATTAGTGAATTTTATGTATTCATGATTAGATGAATGCTAGGCATTGATAGTTAATACATCCCTTACACACATTACGTTATCTTGTTTATAATTTAGTTGTTTAGCATATTGCATCTTTTGTAATTTATGTGATTGGATCCTCTATTGGCTTGGAATCCTTAGAGTTATTTGCCTTAATTTAATTAAAAATTAGTTTAGGTAAGAAATTATATTTAAACAGACATAAATTTTATTTAGTCATAATCACCCCCTTCCAAGACATAACCTTCATTCTATAGCTTTGTTCACAACCCCAAGTGTAGGGCCGCGATGTAATAATAATCTCGGTGAGACCGAGGTCGAATTCACAAGGACTAATCTCATGTGTAATCTAAAAGCAACTAGAATCAAAACTAAGAAAAAGATGTGAATCTAAATCTGAAATAAAAGGAAGTAATTGTGAGAGATTTAATTAGAAACATAAGAAATTCAAAGGTGGGAACTAGGGTTTCTAAGGATCCACTTGCAGTAATCAGGGAGATACTATGCTTGATTCAAGGACACAACTGGAATCAGAGTCCTATCTTATCCAGTTGGAAAATATAGAAGTTAAGATTAAATCTGAAATTCCTTTGATCTAATTCTCAATGGATGAAAGTCATGAGGATTGGGAGTGATTTCATTGCAAAACTATGCCTAGGAGACAATGGCAAACAACAGGATCTACCAATTCCCACAATCAATCATAAGAGAATATGAAGATTAGAAGGGATTTTATATCCGACCATGCCCAAGGGACGATGGTGAGCAATAGGATTTCCTAATTTCATAATCTCAAAACATGAAAAGAAGATACTCAAAGCTATTGTAGATCTACTGTAATTCAAGCCACAATAAACCATTAAAAACTAAAAGTATTCCTTAAATATCAAATTAGAATCAAAGTAAGTTCAACATAAATATGAATCAAGAAATAGAAACATCCTATCTAAGAGGTTTAGCCAACCATAGACATGATTGGAACTAAAACCCTAGAAGAAAGCATGAAAAACTAAGGAGAAAAAGAAGAAAAACGCTTGGCGATGGCTCTCCACCCTTGTGTTTTGCTTCTCCAAACCCTAGATGATGCCTAGGGATGCCCTAGGGACTCCTATTTAAAGTTGTGCAACACCTCCTTTCGCACCGACTTGCAAAAATCTAGAAACTGCCTCAAATTTACGCAGTTTTAATTCTATCGAACAGTCTTCGATATGTCCTTCGATTTTATCGAACAGTCTTCGATTGAATTGAAGATTGGTCCAGAATTGTCCAGCGAGTTTGGCATGATATCCTGAATTTCTCGATTATATTTAAGTGTCTTTGATATGTTCTTCAATATGTTCTTCGATAGAATCGAAGGCTATTCTAGCAGTTTTTCAGAATTAGACTTTTCTGGTCTCAAAATCTCTTTTCAGGACAATTTTCAGGATTCCTTTTCTTCACTTCAAGTCTTCGATTCTCTTCCTTCATCACTTAGTTTCCTTAGATCTTTGGCATTTGAATTCTTTAATCTTGGCCTCCTAAGATCCATCCTTGGCTTTGGTGATTCTTGAGCATTAAATCCATGTTTTTAGCACCTTTTCCAATCCAAGCTCTTAAATTCACCTTGCAACACAAACATGAGTAAAATAGGATATTAGGTAGTATCATGTTGGTAAAACTAAAATATAATTGGGAGATAATATGCAATATTTGACCCTCAACAAGCTCCACAAAGCTTCTGCATGTATAGCCTGTGGTACACCGCCTCACGCAATTTCAGGTTAACCACGTGTAAGACCTATGTTGTCTCTACTACTCTTGATAGTTTATGGGGAAGGTGAAAGAAAAGACCCCTAGTGAATGGACATGGGTCATAGAGGCAAAGAAAAAGAGGGGTGTAGTGTGAGATTTGTGGTTTATCGATATGATGACCAACTGTACATAAGACCCCCCCAGCTCTCTGGTGATATGACGACTAACCATGCATAAGACCCCCAACTCTCTAGCTTGTCTCCAATAGTAACTTATAGGAATGACGACTTCTAAAAGAGCTTTCCCTCCATTGATGGATTGATGGCCTTAGACTTGCTATCCTTGCAGGTAGCCTCGTGAGATTCGAGAACTCAAAAGAGTTACTAAGGCCAAATATATGCATAAATCCTACCAAGTTCACCACTCTAGTAGCTTTAATGGACCCCTCTGATGGACTATAGTGTGTGAACTCCCCTGCAGTGAAGAATTCCACGTGAATTCAAGAGAGTTACATGAAGGCCCATGCATTAGTCCCTTATGCTCTAATTACTTACGAGCTTAAACTGTGGTTCCTCTAATTACTTACGAGCTTAAATTGTGCTTTCTTTAACTACTTATGAGCTTAAACTCTGGTTGCTCCAATTATGTACGAGCTTAAACTATGGTTGCTCCAACTACTTATGAGCTTAATTATGGTTGCTCCAACTACTTATAGACTTAAATTGTGGTACTCCAACTACTTACGAGCTTAAATTATGGTTGTTCCAATTACTTGAACCTAAACTGTGGTTGTTCCAACTACTTACGAGCCTAAATTGTAATTATATTAACAAGGAGACTTCAGGTTCTACTAACATGCCCCAAGATAACATCACCCATCAAAAAATAAATAGCACAAAGTATATTGATTGAATATTCTACAACCAAGTATAAATACCAAGTTGAAATGAACAAATCGTAACAATGCCTCGTAAATAAGGTTGTAGATAAAAATAAATTTGAATATCATTTTGGATGCAATTGCACCATGATTTGTAAGGATAAAAATTATTTACGAGCATGAGTTAGTGAAAGAAATAGAACATGATGATTATGCAAAATTTTATATATCATTAAAAAATTATGAATTGTCTTGAATTGATTACATCATCCTTAAATGCCCAAAGTAGACATGTAACCTTCCAGGTTCTATCTAAAGTGCATTTGAGGTAGGACAACATTAATTTTAGCCTCAGTGATAAGCTTGACTTAGTTTGGGATCCCTGCAAGTTCTTGTTATAAAGCCACTGTAGTGGTTTTTCTACTTGAGAGCTTAGACTCCTCAAGCGCCACTATACTCATATTTTCAGCAATAATCTGCCTGGATCTTTATCAGATTCAAATCCTCTGTTCTTTCATGGCTTGTAGGCTGGAAATTTGCTTGTTGATAGAAACCAAAGCCTATTTAGAAGCTTTCGATTGGTATTGAAGAGAGTCGCACTCCTTGCAATCAGAAATGAACGAAGACTGCCTAGATATATCACTATTAAAGAGCAACAATCTTTATATTTCGAGCATATTCCAAGCACTATAGAGATGTGTAAAAGTAAGCAAGAGAATTATGGAGCCTAGAGATAGTAATCTTGGCAAGTTTTGCAGCGTTCTCCAAGATTGCTAAGTCATCGTAAAAAAAAAAAAGAAAAAAAAGGCCACTATTCGAGTCTTTGAACATACAAGTAATAGCTGAAAGAGCATCCTTTAATAAGGTAAGCTTATAGAAAGGAATATTCTATAAAGATAGGATATCATATGTTATCATTATGGAGTCCAAACCAGCAGATGAACTTGGTACTAGTATAGTTGAAGGAAAAAGAAACAACATGATATAAAATAAGAGATAATAGGGTAATTTCACTATAAAGAAGTTCAGAGTTTTATAATTCTATTTGTTGTCAGAATTACTGATGGAGAAGCTGATTTGATGGAAGGTCTAGTTGAACTGGGGCAACAAGAGGCTTAGGAATAGCCGCCTGGGGGATAATATTAAAAGTTAGTTCCCTGACAACAACAACCAAATCCATTAATTCTAGGAGTTGCGCTGTGGTGGATTTAGGTTTAATAGTTGAAGTGACGACGAGAGAAGAAGTGACTCTTGTGTTGTCGATTTGAAGGTGTTCAACATTATCTTTAGTTGTAACAACACTAATAAACATAATTGCCACATTTTGGCCTACTTCCATGCTCCTAGGAGTAGACAAAGGCCTGCCAAGAGAGAACAATGCCTTTGCTACATTCAGTACTAGTGCAAATACATTAGCCTACCATGATGAGGACTGCTATTACTAGAAGTATTTGATGATCAACGGGAGGAATAGTAATCGGAGGGATGACCGATCTATTTTTGGGCAAAGGAGAGTAGTTGGCGCTACATGATATGGTGATGTTTGCCTCTAGAGAATAGGTGAATGCCTCATATTTTGTTGACTCCTTTTTTACTGCTATCCATTCGAATCATCGGTTGGAGGAGCTTTTACAAGAAAATGTTCTTTCATAACTCCAACATCACTAGTATAGTTATCATCATCATCAATATTTACATCATCATCATCCCCCTCTTTGTTAGTTTCTTAAGAGCTGCTGCTGCTCTCCTCCTTAGAATTATTAGTAGTAGTGGTCTTTTCATCTTTATCCTCAGTATTATTTTCTTGAGTGGGTTCTTCCACCACAATCTAGTTACCTTTGCTAGAAGAGCTTGCTCTGCCAGTAGGCATTCTCGGTTCCGCAAGTGCCGAAGAGGCACTCTGCCTAGTCAGCCTGGTAGGGGGAGAGGAAAATGCATCCACGATTGGATGAGAGATCGAGATACACTTTGTCTAGTTTTCCTAGTTGTGGGAGGTGTGACTGGTACTCTTGCTTCTAGAGCAGCTGGTGAGGTGCTTTGTCTTGTGGACCTCACAATAGGACATACAATTGATGATCCTAGACTAGTTTCTTCTTGTATGATCGGAGTTTCTCTAGTTGGTGTGTGAACTTCGATTGCGATTGTTTACAAGTATACTTCATTGCTCTCTCTTTGAACTTTAGAGATCGCTTCTATAGCTGGCCACTCTTCGGATTTGCCTTCAAATGGTCGCTCTTCAAATCTCCTTTCATCAAGAGGAGTACCGTATGCTATCCATCATTGAGAGTATTGATAGGTTTGACTTGATGGATGGGTTCCTCTATACATATCTTGAAACAGACTTAACCTCGAGTGGGGACATGATCTTTCTCTATCACATAATCGATGCCTTGATCGGCCTTATAGTGCTTAAGCTTGGGAGGAGGTATCCAACTAGAATGGTTCACTAGATACATATTGCGCGATAGATAATATTGATGTACCAACTAACAAATCTCGCTATATGAGGCATGAACAGAGTAGTTGTAGTCTGGTAAAACGAAACATGCTCCAATATGCACCATCAACAACTTCTTCCATATAAGGGCCCAATTGTATGGGCCAACTTCATAACTTTGCATTATCTGTATAAAAGCATCGCATGTTTCCAGTATTATTTGGTTAAAGTTGAGCAAATGTGCGAACCTGCTTAGGTAGTAAGGCTCGCGCCAAAACTCATTACCTTCTCTTAAAGCACAATTGATGATTAGAAACTGATAGAACAAGATAGATTTTGTGCTCTCGATCTTATTCATGACTTAGCAATGAGTCTTCTTAATCATATTTTTCCTCTGGTAGTGCCATAAAGGGAGGTTATTAGAGTTAATGGATGCCTCGTTCGACTCCCCGTAAGTCCAAGGAAAGTATATCTTGAGCCACCTCGTGAAATAGTGCCGATGGGTATATGTTGACGATGTTCCGATAGTGCCTATCGACATATTTTTGAAGGCCTAGTATAAAGACCAGAGCACCAAGGGAGCCAATGAGTACTTCTTTCCTTCAGGCAATGCTCCAGCTACCACGCAACAAAAAGTCAATCCAACTTTGATTCTATATTTAAAGAATTCAAAGAGGATCAATGGGGGATCTGTTATGGCATAAAAAAATTATTAAGTGTTGCACGAGGTCTAAATGTGTAGAGAGGATTCTGAAGGTGTTGTGCATGTTTTGAAGGTATTGTCCATGTTCTGCAGGTGTTGTGTGATTTCTGAAGGTGTTACGTTTGTTCTAGAGGTGTTGCTTGGGTTTTGAAGGTGTTTTGCGTGTTCTAAAGGTGTTGTATGGGTTCCGAAGGCGTTGTGTAGGTTTTGAAGGTGTTGTGTGGGTGCTGAAGTTGTTGCGCGAGTTCTAAAGGTGTTGTGTGGCTTCTGAAGGTTTTGTGTGGGTTCTTAAATTGTTGTGCGACCACACAAAAAGGAAGTGTTACATGGCCATATAAAGAAATTAGTGATTGTGCATAAACATAATAGTCAAGAGACAAGTCAAGCTAAGTTCACTGCGTCAGTTGCGTTGCACGTATGTGGAACAAAGGAAAGTTGTGCAATCGCACAACAATTTTAATTCAAAGATATTTTGTACAACCATGCAACAATTTTGAGTTGTACAAAAATAAGGTTTCACACATGCGGATGCCTATAAATACCCCCTCACCCCTCTCATTTGGGGACTTTTGAGAATCCATAGCTTCCTCGAAGATTCTGCCTTAACAATTAAAAGGTACCAAGGAAGACCAGCACAACAATTCCTTCTCGAGAATCACACACTGGCCATAGTCAGTTGCTTCTTGGGAGGTAAGAAGGAGAAGGCTAAGACAATGATGAGTCGCACGGCCGCGTAACTTAGCAATGTTGTGCGATCGTGTAATTTCTTCCCAGTTTTGCTAGTTCAAGTGTTAGCTATGTTTCCAGTTCGGGGTGATTCAATTGCGGTTCTGAAGCATGAAGATGGGGTTTTAAACCCACACAACACTTCCAATATTTCGATGGACTGCAAAGAGGAGCTGAAATATGTTGTCATAATTGCTTGCTAGCTTTCATTTAATGATGCATATTTAGATACATTCTATTTTAGAATCAAGGGACTTCGCAAAAAAGGATGTAATTAACGAAATGTAATAAGAACTCAGATTGATAAAATCTTTGACGACGAGCATTATTTCAATTGAGTTTTTCTTGTTACTTTTAAAACACAGATATTCCAATCCCTGAAACAATATTTTGACTAAAACAAGGTTCATAACTTAAAATGAGCTAGTAAAATAGATGGATGGTATCAATCAGAAACATACATCACAATGGAGCCCATGAATTTTACAAAAAAAATCCTATCTAATGCAATTTTGCTGCCGAATTACATCTGTACTTTACTCAATCTAAAAATAATAATAGATGCACCCAGCATTTACTGACGTAAATGGTTAACCAAAGAAGACATTAACAAACTTTGCCAAAGTACCGAAAAGAGAAGAAAACCTGAAACTCGGCCTGTCAAATGATTTGAAGAAGACTCAATATTTAATAATTATAAATGAAAATATTTTGTTAAAATTACCATTTGATGATTGGATGATGCAGTAGTCTAGTGCAACTCACTCTATAGCATAGATCAGGGGTCAGATTCCCTCTCCATTAATGTTCACTCCTAATTCGCTGAGTAGTCATGCGAATTGTTGGGTGAAAAATAGTTAAGTCACTAGGTTGACTTATGGAACAAACCAACTCTACTAAACAGCACGGGCCCTTTGAGCTCCGGGCCTTAAGGGGCGTCTACGTCCAAAAACAGGCCGACCTTCAAGGAGGTCGATGCGACTGTAAGGACACTCAAAGAAGATACGACTATAAGTCCACTTAAATGGCCAATTGCCGACCTAACCTATAGGCCGACCATAGCTCGGCTATAGGTCCGCCATAGCTCGGCTATAGGTCGACCATAGTCGGTCGAAGCTCGACCATAGCTCGGTTACAGTCCGTGGTGACCTCTGAGAGAAGGCAAATGCCGACTCCATGGAAAGCCCGGTAAATGACCTATTCTCAAACCAATAGTCCGAAGATGATTCCAACGGCCCGAAGATCTCTCTCAAGATCTTCGCAGGATCGGATCAAATCCCGAGAACCTCAGATCGCGATAATCCCATGAAGATCCTGGATCTAAACAAATTCACCTCCTATGTATTAGAAAAGACTCCTTATGCCACCGTCTTCCTTCCCTTATAAATAGAGATATCCCCAACCAATGTAAGGTACGCATATTTATACCCTAATACTCAACTGGTGACTCTTTTCAAAAGAGATCCTACCCTACAAAAGACCACAAAATCCTGACTTAGGCATCTGAGGATCCCTTGTACAAGCCAGAGTCTCCTTTGTCTCTTGTTTTCATCTGCCCAGGTATCAAAGGATCAACCAGGGAGGGTCTGCCGGAAAACTGCATCAACACGAATCATATGCTCCTGACTCACTGAGTAACTTGGTTTGAGTCACCGTGAGCGTGTCAACTTGACTGAACGATTGAATCAACTTAACGAGTCTTCTGGCTCGGATCGAGCCAGACACAGTTCCGAGTTCCAATAGCAATTTAAGTTTTTTTTTTTTCATTTGGAATCTTTGACAGGTTCGTGATGGCCATGTCATGTCAAACACCGACGAGGCCACACTCACTGGCATGTTTAGGTCACCGGCCCAAACCCAAACATTAGAAAAGAAAACCCTACTTTAATTTCAATCCCTATTCACATGAATTTTCATATGTAGTCTTGCCACTAAAGTCCAAAATATTATATTATTTTTACCCTAGGTCTTTGAGTTAGAGAACCCAACATTAAATGCCTTTTTACCATATTAGCACCTAACTTTGACTTGTTTCTTACGTTAGTGATGGTTTCACTCGCTTAGGAGACTTTGAGGACAGCATAAGTCTACTGCTTTGAAACTTTTAGGGGTTATGCACCTACTTGAAGACCATATGGGTATATATGTGTTTAAATATTTGTGGAGCTTATACCTGTAAATTCTTGACATTTTAACTCCCCAGCGTGTCACTTGCATGATATTCAAAGAGAGGAAAAAGGGGGTTATAGATAAGACTAGGTTGGAATGTGTTTGTAGCACTACTCATCCACCATAAACCTGGTGTACACACGCGTGCTCTTGTATGCAGATGGGCTCGTTACACATGCTTTCTTTTCTTCTGCTGTCTGGTAACACCTGATAAAAGGAAGAGTAACGGTCCAATTAGATTTGTTCAATTGAATCCATAGTTCGGAAACTGAAAACTCGATTTAACTAGATGTTCAACTAGGTCAGGTCGACTCAAAGATTCAGCCCATTCAACTCGATATTTATAATTAAAATTGTATCAGGAAATATAAAATAAAATACTTTGATTTAGTAAAACTAAAATAAAATTGAAATATTTGCATCAAACAATTGGCTGAGGCACTGGTTAAGTATGTTTTTCTGGACTGCCTCTTCAATTCCCACCCTCCCCCAACCTTTTTTATTTAATAATAGTGCTGACTCAACGAATGACGCAGTTTGAATCACTGCAAGTCGCATTGAGTCATCTGAGTGGTCGAGTTGACTCACAGTGTCATCTGGACTCGGAATCAAGTCACAGAACTGATTTTCGAAGAGACTTGGCTTCGAATCTCACTGAGTTGAGTTAACTCGGCCTAGTTTTGAGTTGACTCAGCGAGTTTAGGACTATGCATGAATCTTCGCATGGTGCTGTTGACTCAACAATGAGTCGGTCTTGAGACCACTACTAGTTGCATTGGTGGAACCAATCAGAATAGAAAACATCCAGCCATTGATCAGACGGTTTTTAAGCTGAAAGACTGATATTTGATCTCCGAGACTCACATTGTTCCTCGCCGTCTGTCAAGAAATTCTGCGGAGAATATGAAATTAGGAAGTATAATGCTAGGTCACCTCACATCAACAGTTTCGTTGAACTTTAAGCCACTTTATTTTCAACAACTTCCGGCCAAATGCGCGAGGGCTATGCTCGGAAAGCGACCCGTCATTTTATTTTATTGGGATGATATTTAAATATTCAATGGGCCTTCCTATTGTCAGTATAATAACACTTTTTGTCACGTCCCAAATTCGGAAATCAGGCTCATAAAATTTCTGATCACCGAATCCGGCGCCGACAACCTCCGTAGTACTCCATTCTCGGCTCCCAACACCCATATACTGGATTCCGATCTTGGGATCCTATAAGGAGGATTTTCAGCATGATTTATCCTCGTAAAAGTAGCATAACCACAAACATTGAAATTGTGGTAATGACCGCTTTAGTTGAAGTGAGAATATGCCAAGTTGTCCTAGAGGGGGGTGAATAGGACTTTTTAGAATTTTATGATGATTTAAAACCTATCAACCTTATCCTAAACTAATATGCAAATAGCAGGATTTCTTTAATGTAATACTAATGGCTTCCAAGCCAAATAGAGGATCCAATCATAAGACTATTCAAAACATAAACAAGATGTATAACATAGTTCATAATGGAAGTGACTGTGTGTGAGATGTGATTCTAATTAGTTCTAGGTAATCATGTAAACATGCATTATAAAAACATTCAAAGAAATCACATAAGCAGTAAAAGTAAATAGTAATCCCAAACACAGTTGTTTTTATAGTGGTTCGACTACATGTCTACTTCACTTCTGGCGGACGCACTCAACCCTTGAGTGTACCGGATCTCACTAACGGAGGTTTCAAATCAGATTCATCTCAAACCAGTACAACCTATACAAGGTACCTAATGTGTCTCCACGAGACACAAGTTTAAGGCCCACACAGGAGTAAGGGTCAACACATTACACCCAGATTTTAGGCCACACAGGCCAAAGATCCACACAAGGAACCTAACAGTTTATGCCCTACACAAGAGCAAAGGTCAATAAACAACACCTAGGTTTTAGACCGCACAGGTCAAGGACCTACACAAAGGACCTAAGTTTATGCTTTCCACAGAGCAAGGATCAACACACAGCACCCCCACGTACTCTCCCGTCGAAGGCCTCCTATGAGGACTTAAAAGGGGTGAGAATCACCTGTAACCCAATCCTATACAAAGGAATGAACAGCAGGGTCTCTGGACTCTAATGACTTACAGATAAGTAGATGAGCCTCATTTAGCATGTTGATGAAGAATCTTCACCTCCCTTAAACCTCAACACAAATGATGCTCCAATGTATAGTAATGGGTTGGGTTAAGGTTATGTTGGAATCCTACTCTATTAAATGTTTTCCTATATTAGAAACAAAGCGATTCCAAGCATCTATGCATTGAAGGTATCCCAGCTCAATGATTTGCCATTAAGGTGGTAGCTGGAGGATCCTTGAATGCGGAAGTTCATTCCCCAATCCACTCTATTGAATATCAATGATGAGGGTGGATTGGAGGATGAGCTCCCATGAGAGAAAAATGCTTAGGGTAGGTGATATGAATTAAACACTCAAAAGCTCTATCTATTTTCTCTACAAACAACCTCAGGCAAGCCTCATTAAATAGGAAAAATGTTCCAACGGAAATAAAATAGTCATATTTTTCACAGAGTTCGATATCATCCAGCAGGCTTCGATATCATCGAGTGTATACTCTCGATAACATCGAATGGTCACTCGATGACATGAACTCAATCTGTCAAACACTTTTGAACCTTTTTGCCAACTAGTCGAGGATATCGAACATGCTTCGATGTCATCAGATTTCAAACTCTGATTTCATCGACGCATGGTTCGATTCCTCGACATTTGAAAAATGTGATAGCAAACTTGCCTTTGAAATTTAACAGGTATTGATATGATCGAGCATCCCTCGATATCATCTGATTTTGAATGTCGATGATATCGATAACAGTGTCGATTCATCGATCTTTTCAAGGAATTTTCTTATAAGCTTGCTGGACGATTTGTGTCCTCTTTCAATGACATCGACTTGGTCTAAATATGATCGATATTTGAATATCGATATCATCGAGTGCTCCTCGATACTTAAATGAATTTACCTGAAAGCTTGCGGGTCAGATTTATGTCCCAATTCGATATCATCGAAGGTCTGTAGATATCATCAAGGTTTGAATTTCGAGGATATCAAGGCACAATTCGAGATATTGAAAATCACATGATTTTTCCTTAAACTGCATATTGGACACAAACTGATCAGATGTCGATTTTATCGAGCCGTCTCGATGAACTTGAGATTCGAAAGTCGATGGTATCGATCCTGTCATCGATTCATCGATAATTCAGCCCAGAATTCATTGTGATTGCTAGACATTTGAAGTCCTCGTTTCAATAACATCGAGTGAGTTTCGAGGACATCGATAACAGAGTTCGATTTTATCGAACCACTTATTAATAAATCGACAAAGGTAGAAAACTTAGAGATTTTCCTGATTTTGCAAAATAGTTTTCTCACCTTAAACCTTAAGTTATTTATCCATTTTAAAGGGTTTTTATATACCTAGTGTTTTGGGTCATGGGATGTGAGGCTAAGTTTACCTTTGATGAGTTCTTGACGAGTTCGGGCACATATACTGTTGAGGTAGACGTTTGAATGATCTTCCTATGGGGGTTCTCTTGTCTTGCTGACTTAACACTCACGCTAATTGACAAACCGGGGTACTTTCAAACATAACCCATGAACAACAACAAGAAACATCACCACATATCCACTATAATAAAAAACTATTGAGTACAAGGCAATAATGGGAAATACAATATAGAGATATCAAAAACTCCGGAAGCTCAGCCGCACGCTCCTTCCTCAACTTGACTGCGTGCTAGAGTCACCTGCACGCATCTATCGTGCATAAGCTTATTAAAAGCTTAGAGGGTGGTGTAAATGTGCGCGCAATATAAGCGTGCTTAAAATGTACTATCAGAGTAATGTGGAAACATGCTGGTAAATCCATGAATGCTATGCGGAAATGCTGGCATGTCCATGGATGCTATGAGGAAATACGGGCAAGTCCATGAATGTTATTAACCATACTAAGGCTATGCGATGCAAGGCTTACCTGGCCAAAATATCATATGCAAGATGCAACGCAAGTATGCCAGTCCTCATCTGAATCCACATATCAGTACAGTTCATCTCTGGAATATCACCGGGGTCTAGTACACTCAACACCAGCTTACCGTCCAATCTAAGCGCACAACTGGGTAAGTGGAAGAGACATCATTATCTGCCTACCAGTATCGGGCCCGGGTCGTCGATAGCGGACCCATTCCGTAAGCTGGGTCATACTCAACCCAGTCATTGTCCCCTCACTCGGGCGGGTAAGGCCACACCCCCTTCCAACCGACCACGACACAGTGAGAGGCACGGCCAACTGGTATTCGACCCTCATGCGCTCATACATCCACTCAGTCTAGACATTAGAGCATCCTCTGGTACCATAAAGGTTTCGGGACTTTCACCCTAGGACATTTATGGCACCCTCGTGCTTAACAAGTATTTCTAGTATCCAATCTTGCCATCCATACTATGCCTGCGGAGGCTATGGCCCTGATGTCGCTAGGGTGTACAGTAATCATGTCACACAAGTGCAAGATGCGTGAGTCACACTACCAGTCATGCAGCAATCCTGCGCTTACAGCGCTCATGTGGGGCAACTCCGTCTCTCAGGGAGTCCCATAAACAATCCGCCTAATGACATATGCTATGATCAATCACTCCTCATACCAAGCATACATATGATGCACATGGGCATGAATCATGAAGTTATACTAAGCATGATCTATGGTGATGATGTACTCTCCTCATAACAAGGATGGGCCTAGATGGCCTACTCATAACAAGTATGGGCTTAAGAAGAAGGAATTGGCTTCCTCACCCGCTTTATCTCGTAGTAAACTGGGTTTCCTAAGGGGCCTGATAAGCGCAAGGTAAGCCCTACAATGCGCAGTGGAAGCATAATCCATAATGGGCGCCCAACAGTTTTGGTTAGCCCAATAAAAGGAGATGAGAATGGACCTAACAACGGCTCTAGGGAGGATTACAATGTGGACATTTCACCATCATTGTTCTTATAATGTGGACATTTAACCACCATTGCCCCCAAGGTGTGGCCTATTTAGAACTTATCCTATAATGGGGTCCATGGTCTTTATACTATCTAGAAAAATGGATGGACATCATAAACATATACATCATGGTGGAATCACTCATCACAATTGGGCCTCATCACATAGGCCTCATATGCACCACAATGGGCCTCATCACAAGGGCCTCATACACATCACTAAGGCCTCACACAAGGGTCTTATGTACATCACCATGGGCCTCACACACGGGCCTCATATACATCACCATGGGCCTTATACAAGGGCCTTACATACATCACATTGGGCCTCATACAAGGGCCTCACATAAATCACATTGGGCCTCATCACATGGGCCTCATATACATCACATTGGGCCTCATTTAAGGGTCTCATATAAATCACATTAGGCCTCAGGAAACAACCCATGATCTAGGCATAATGGGACGATGATGTGTGCAACACCTACATCATAGTGGGCCTTATGGGGCAGCCCATGATCCAGCAAAACAGATGGGCAGCAGGTATGCAATCACATACATCATGACGGGCCTTTTGGGACAGCCCATACGGCCCAACAAAACAGATGAACAACATGAATATCATCACATACATCATGACAGGCCTCTTACAAGATGGGCCTTAGCTGGATGGTTTAGATATAATATACACAACATGGTGTGTTTAACACTGTCTCACGCTGGACGGTGTGGATAAAATACATCACAGTGGGCCGCTGCCCTGGACGGTGAGGATGATACGCGTCACGGTGAGTCCCATACATACAGCAGGTGGGCCCTGTACATACACAGTAGGTGGCCCTGCACGTCCACAGGTAGGCCCTGCACACCCATAGCAGGTGGGCCTTACACATCCAGCAAACGGACGGACGACGTGGAATGAAACACTTACAACACGGTGGATCCCACATCCATTTTGGACGACGCAGATACAATACATGCATCACGTCAGGGCCCCACCGTCTTGGACGGTCTGGATGAAACACAAGCATCAAGGTGGGGTTCCACGTCCAGCAAAATGGACGGACGGTGTGAATACAACACCTACATCATGTGGGTCCCACCGTCTAGGGGCTGGATGGTGGAAGGTGTGGATATGAAATACATACATTATGTGGGCTCCACCGTCCCTTACTGAACGGTGGACAGCGTGGATGGACACATGCTTCAGGTGGGGTCCACGTACACGTGGCCCACTTGATTGAATCAAGCTGATATTTGTTTTCCTTCATCCAGGCCTGTCCCAATAGACAGGTAGCAAGCTTGCCCACTAGACAGGCAAGAAGATGGGGCCCAGCACGTGGACGGCATGGATCAGATACATTATGGTGGTTGTCATGCCCCAAACGCAAAAATCGGGCTCACAAAATTCCCGATTACCAAATCCGGTGCCAACAGCTTCCGTAATGCCCCCTTCTCAGCTCCCAGTGTCCATACACCAGGTTTCGATCCTGGGATCCTACAAGGAGGATTTTTTAACATACATTTATCTCGTAAGAAGCATAACCACGAGTATACCCAAATAAAAAAGGCAACATTATGATCACATATCCACTAATATGAACAATTGAATACAATGCTGAAAGGGAAATACATATATTGAAAATCAAAGCTCCATAAGACCACTGCACGATCCAAGCTCAATGCTGTTGCAACCTAACATCACCTGCACGCATCTATCGTGCATAAGCTTATGGAAAGCTTAGAGGGTGATGTAAATGTGTGTATAAGGTAAGTGCCAAGTATTCAATACAATGCCATAATCATACGGTATTGGAAATACTAGCAAGATCATGAATCATACGATATCAGAGTACGCAATACGTATCAACTATACAAATGAGGAGTCATAAAGAGCTAAATATCAGATGCTGAGGATGCAATGTAATATGCGATGCGAATGAAATGACCATACTGGAGTATGAAGTTGGGATGATAGTACGTAGTATCACAGGCTACGGGGTCCATCACAAGGGACTTCTATGCAAACTAGTCACATACCTAAATTTGGATAGTCAGACTAAATGTGGTAAACTCTTGATCTCAAGTTAGTCGCGTGCCCCAACCGAAATCCCGGTCATTGTGAAGGTACACGTAACAAATAGTTACACACCACCAGCCCAAGTGGATAGTGAATGAATGAATGAATGAGTATGGAACACCTGCTCAATAAGTCCACATATCAATACTGGACATCTTTGGGATCATCACCGGGGTCTAGTACACTCTACGCCACCTGCCGCCCCATCAAGCGCATAACTGGGTAAGTGGAAGAGACCTCACTATCCGCCTGGCAATATCGGGTCCGGTTCATCGATAGTGAACCCATTCCTCAAGCTGGTTAGACTCGGCCTAGTATTGCCTACTCCTTCAGGCGGGTAAGGCCACACCCCGTCCCAACCGACCACGACACAGTGGGAGACACTGCCTCCTAGTATTCGGCACTCTGGCGCTCATGTATCCACTCGGATCTCTACGTTGGGGTGTCTTCTGGTACCAAGACGGTTTAAGGATTTTCACCCAGGGCCATCTATGGCAGCGCGATGCTAGTAACAGTTTCTGGTGTCCCATCTGGCCATCCACGACATGCCTGTGGAGACCACGGCCTTGATGTCGCTAGGGCGTATAGTAATCACAATCACACTATGCAAGATGCATGAGTCATGCAGTCCAATCATGCATCAATCCTACACATACCGTGTGCTCATGTTGAATAACTCCACCTATTAGGGAGTCCCATAAACATCTGTACTATGGCATATGCAATGGTTAATCACATCTCATAACAAACATGCAGATGATGCGTATGGGCATGTATCATGATGTTATGCTATCACATACTCATAATCGGTATCAATAACCGGCATCGTCAATCGGCCTCGATAATCAGCATCGACAATCGGCCTCGACAATGTGGACATTTAACCAACATTGCCCCCAAGGAGTGGCCCACATAAAGCCTAACATATAGTGGACCCATAGCTCACACAAGGGTCTAATATACAACACCATGGGCCTCACTCAAGTACTTAATACACATCACGATGGGCCTCTCACATGGGCCTAATATACATCACAATGGGCTCCATCGCCTGGCCCTCAAATGCATCACAATGGGCCTCATCACATAGACCTCATATTCATCACATTAGGCCATAAACACAGGCTAAATACACATCACAATGGGCCTCAAATACGAGCCGCATATACATCACATTGGGCCTAGAAAACGGGCCCCATATACATCACATTAGGCCTCAAACACAGGACGAATACACATCACAATGGGCCTCAACTACATGCCGCATATACATCATATGGGTCTTGCCAATCGGCCTCGATAATCAAAATCGGCCTCGACAATCGGCCTTGACAATCGAAATCGGCCCGACAATCAAAATTGGCCTCGATAATCGGCCTATACAATCGGCCTCAACAATCGAAATCGGCCTCGACAATCGGCCTCGACAATTGGAATCGACCTCAACAATTGGAATCAGCTTCGACAATCAGAATTGGCCTCAACAATCGGCCTTGACAATCGGAATCGGTCTCAACAATCGGCCTCAACAATCAGAATCAGCAATGACAATCAGCCTCGACAATCGGAATTGGCCTCAACAATCGGAATCGGCGTCAATAATCGAAAGCGGCCTCGACAATCAGAATCGATCTCGATAATCAAAATTGACCTCGACAATCAAAATCGGCCTTGATAATCGGAATCGGCCTTGACAATCGGAATCGACCTCAACAATCGGAATCAGCCTAACAAAGTGTAAGTGCTATAGTTTATATCCCTGTCTGTTGTCAAATTTGTGGTGCCAAAATCACTGTTATATAACTTGCATAAGTGAAGCTCTCTCAAAGATCAACATTCATGAACAAGCAAAGCTCACAACAAGCAAAGCTCACAAGTACAAAGATCAACCTTGACTGCAAGAACTGCTCACAAGACATGACTCAAGAATACAAGACTTAAAGAAGAGTACAAGGCATTTCGTAAAGAACTCGAGACACTTTCAAGATTGAACTACATCAACATTTCAAGATTGAACTACATCAAGACTTCAAAGCTTAAACTTCAAGGTCACTTGTTCCTAATGTTTCAATGTCCTTACTTCATGTTTGAGGTTTGACTGACCTTAGGTTGACCTTAGGAGTAGGTCACTTTGGATACATAAGTCGGATGTTTATTTTACATGAGTATGGTCTGTTCTTCGACTAGTCCTAGGCTTTCTTCGACTAGTCTTAGCTTTTCTTCGACCAGTCTAAGAAATTCCTCGATCAGTCGTGAGTTTGTTACAAAATTCGAATATTTTCTGTTAGGCTTCGACTAGTCCAGGAATCTGTTCGACCAGTCCAAGGAACAATGTCGACTGCATCTTCGACCAGTCGAAAGTCTTCGACTCAAAGTCCAGCGATGATATTCTAGTTCTTCGACCAGTCGAAGGTGACCTACGACCAGTCAAAGGAGACCTTCGACCAGTCATAAAATGGTCAAAGCTTATCGCGCTCGATTTTTCAAATATCTGTTAATTCTTCGACTAGTCGAAGAGCTCCCTAGACCAGTCGAAGACGCGATCTGCTCACCTATAAATAGAGCACAAATCTTAGAAGAATTCATTGAATTAATTAATCCATTCAAGTCAATCTTCGTCAAACTTCTGAGAGATAATTCTGTGCTCCATCTAAGCTAAGTGTGCTTATGTAATATTCTATTTCTTTAGCTTTATTTAATTGATTTTGTTTCTGCTATTCCAATCTAATTTGATAAGAGGAATTGTTATTCCCTTTCTTTGGAATCAAAATCAATTAAGGCAAGCCCTATTTGGTTTAATTTAAAATCTATTAGAACTAGAACCATTGTAATTGAGTACTGGACATTGAACTTGGACATTCACTCATCGACTCTAACTTGGTTCTACCGGGCTGCTACAACGAAGGAGATAATCAGGTATTTTACATTTAATTGTAAATTCCTTTCTGTTTTGGTTTTTTCAAGATTTGCCAGAAAAATCTTGTTGTATTGGTAATCTGAGGAGAGCCAGGAAAACTCAGAAGTGGGGTTTTTTTAATTGTGTAAGCCCACAGACAAAGACACAATTGTAAAGGTTTTGGGTGAACCTGTGAAAACCTATTTTGTTAGTGAACGCTAATATCCCCTGTGTGAGGATATTAGGAGTGGAGTAGCATTCTGTGTGGCTGTTGTTTAACAGTTGGTGAACACACAGGCAAACCACTATAATCCCTTGTGTTGTGGTTGAATGATTTATACTTCTAATCTTTAATTATTCATTTGTGGGATGTATATATGGTGGTGAATGTTGTAATCATTTAATTCAATCATTGTGAGAATTTTGTAATAATTTAGAATTTATTTTCTGCTATTCCTTTATCAGCTTGATATTAAATTTCCTTTAAAGTTGTTCCAGCAAGGTTGCCTTGCCATTTTTATGGTGTATGGCTGTCCCTAGAACAATACATTTGTGATTACAATTTATTTCAGTTCAGTTTGTGTTTATTTTTGTACTCCTCTTTGGTTTGAGATTTGATACAAAGATCTTTCTAGAAATAAGGTTGTCCGACCATAAACTCTGGTTTTTGGTGTAAGGTTGTCCTTAGAACAACATTTGTATCAACCTCTCAAGATCTGAATTTTGAGGTTGTTTTACTTTCCTGCATTGTGATTTATTTTGGCTATCATATTCTTTTTAATTTCACTGTTATAAGTTTTATTTGGCATTGTCTTATTCACCCCCCCTCTAGGACATATAGCTAGGCCTTTTCAAGTGGTATCAAAGCCTAATAGCTCTTTTTAATTCTTGGATTTAATTCCTGAGCTAACGATTTAAGATATTTAAGATGTCAAATTTTGATAGCCTTTCAGTCACTAGGTCTCCACCCTTTGATGGCTCCAACTATGCCTATTGGAAAGCCAGAATGAGGATCTTCCTCAAATCAATGGATGAGAGTGTGTGGCAAGCCACAGTGACTGACTGGAAACCTCCTATCATGGAAGTTACTGGGGTTGACGGTTCAAAATCTATGAAAGTCACACCATATTACCAATGGACCACACTTCAGAAAAGTGAGAGTAGTGCAAATGCTAAATGGACCACACTTTAGAAAGTCACACCATATTACTAATGGACCACACTTCGTCCCTCCACCCACATGTGGGGTTCGTCCCTCCACCCACATGTGGGGTTCGTCCCTCCCACATGTGGGGTTCGTCCCTCCACCCACATGTGGGGTTCGTCCCTCCCATTTCAAGCTTTCTAACTCTCTAAACCCTCAAAAACTCCATTTCTATTGCAAATCCACTCTCCCACACACTCCATCTTTTATCTTCTTCCACATCTTGCACCCATCTCCACCATTTTCTTTAAACCCCTCTTTTACAACTCTCCATCTTCCCATTTCACACCTATATGAGCACAAAACCCATCTTTCATGTCTCAAAGCCTTCTAAACCCACAAACCTATCTCACCCTTCAAGCTTTTTTCACTTCCATGGCTCTCTTTGAGCTTGTCACCACCATATTTTCCATTTCTACGCTCCTTTCCCTTATGGGAAAGAGAAGAGCGGCCCCGGATGAGGCCGAGCCGAGTTGTCCAAGCTGCTCGAGGAAGAAGGCGAGCGCCGAGGCTAGCATGAGAGTTGAGAGAGAGTGAAGAACTAAACAGGATCTCAATCCCCAAATCTCGCTCGAAAGATCTCTACCGGTGGGCACCGGACTTGGTAAGTTTTGTAACTATAAAGTTGTATTTGAAGCACATGTCGATGAGAAATTATTTGGATTATACCCAGTGATTGACCTTCTGTTGGAGACTAGGTGGGGTCCCATATTTGAAGGCAAGTCGAAGGCAATTGAAGGCATTGTCCGAGCCTTCTATGCCCATATACGGAACCCATTACTGGAGCCGCTTCAATTTACTATTCCTTTGGGGAGGTAGGAAGCCATAGTTGATGTGGACATCATGGCTCGAATTATGGGAATTGAACATGGTGTGGTACATGCTAGTGCATCTCGTCTCACTAGTGTACGAGAGAGAGATCGCCGCACGCATTTTCTTTGTGGCCGACTGGCTCATTGGAGGCGAGGTAATAACCTCCCATCGACCAAGATGACGATAGACTTCTGCCCACTTCACCATATATGCGCGTACAACGTGTATCTTAGGTGGAGCAACTGTACCAAATGCACTCGTTTGATGGTGGACTTCTTGTATAGAGCTGGACAGGGAGATAAGTTGTGTCTGCCTACTTTCACCCTGACACAGATAATCAGGACCATACACTCTACTAGGGGAGATGCCTCACTCCCATTTGGCCGACTTATCTGCAAGATTGCCCATAATTTTGGCTTCAGACTTAATATGGATGATCTCGCGCCGATCCACTTCATTAATGATACTACACTCAACAACATGGGAATTGGCCTTAGGAAACACGAAGCCCGACTCGATGAGTATGGGGATGAGATAGAAGAGGAAAGTGAAGAGAAAGAAAGTAGTGAAGAAGGGGAAGGAAATGAAATAGAAGAAGGAAGTGAGGAAGAAGGCAGTGATGAAGAGGGAAGTGAGGAGGAAGAGCAGGAAGAGGAAGAGGAGGCCCAAGATTCTGATGGGGGCCCTCCTACTACTACACATGACGGCCGCCATGATTAGTAAGCCTTAGAAGCCCGCATGGCTAAGATTGAAGAGAACCAAACTGCCGTGAGACAGGAAGTCAAGGAGAATCAGGCTTATCTGAAACAGAAATTCAAGAGAATGTCTCGCACTCTGAAGACACTACTATACTGTATGCAGGATAAGGGTGCGCCTCCACCTTCGCCAGAGTCAGCAGACTAGTCACATGTTGCATTCGTCTGTTGTTTTGCTTTGTTTCTTGCTTTTCTATGTAATAGCCCTTGTTGGCATAGTTGGATGTTAGAATAGCTTGTGTTAAAAATTTTACTAAATTAGCTCACATGCATCTTCTGTCATGATTTCTGTAATGCTACCTCATAAGTATCGTGACAATTTTGGCCAAATGAAATGCATGAAGCTTCTTTTGATTTGGAATGTATAAAATGTTTGGGAAAGTGAGTAATATTATTTTAAATCTTACACATGTTGCACCCTGTGTTGTATATAGGGAATGCCTCCTAAAAACACTCGGAACATGCCACATCTCGCACTTGGTGGATCGATTGATGGGGCACCTCCCCTGAGCGATAGCCATACGGACCCTAGTTTGAGCCCGTGTATTGAGACTATGCCGGATTCACAGCTGGCCACTGGCCCCACCAATGGGCCAACACCTTGTGCACCACCGGTTCCGGAACAGAACTGTGCGTCTTCGTCGACGCCAAACATGCTTCAAGCGGTTCCTCCCCCTGATAGGCTGGAGTAGATGATGCTTCTAATACAGCAACAGGAGCAAGTTTGGGCCACTATTACAGGGGTCATTGCCTAAAACATGAACATGGTCCCGCCTATGCCACCTGTGCAACCTGCTGGAGTCATGAACACTAGTGGCTTGTTTAAGCGCTTTCTGTGCTTCCGCCCTCCTACTTTTGTGGGTACTCACCGACCCGAGGGGGCAGAGTATTGGTTGGATCATATATCCAAGATGCTGAAGCTATTGCATTGTACTGAGGCAGAGCAGGTGGAGCTGGTTACTTATATATTTGAGAAGGAAGTTAGTCTTTGGTGGGACAACATCCTACGAACCATTCCCCCAAGATACGTGTGGATGTGGGACGCGTTCGAAGATCATTTTCATGGAAAGTACTTCCCCCTCACTTATCGTAATGAAAAGGAGGGTGAATTTCTCCACCTTCAACAGGGAGGAATGACTGTGGCTGAACATCGCTGACCTCCTGATTTCCTTCAGCCCATGCCCATAGCTGAATGGAAATGAGATTTCATATCTATGGATTTCATTTCCGGGTTACCGAAGACGAGGAAGGGACATGACTCCATTTGGGTGATTGTGGACCAATTGACGAAATCAGCCCATTTCCTCCTTATCAGAGTTTCAAACTCAACAGATGATTTAGCCAAGCTATACATCAAAGAGATAGTATGTCTGCATGGAGTGACTATAGAGAGTGTGTTAGATCGAGGCACACAATTCACGTCTATTTTCTGGACTCGAATCTAGGAAGCAAGGGAGTGCAACTGAAGTTCAGTACCGCGTTCCACCCACAGACCGATGGGCAGACGGAATGGGTAAATCAGGTATTAGAAGACATGTTGTGAGCGTGTGTGCTTGACTTTAAGGATAGTTAGGATCACTGTCTCCCATATGCAGAGTTTGCTTATAACAACAGCTTCCAAGCAAGCATTGGCATGATTCCTTATGAAGTCTTGTATGGGCGCCCATGTCGAGCACCACATTGTTGGGCAGAAGTTGGCGAGAAGAGCCTGATTGGCTCAGATTTGGTACAATCGACTTCTTGCAGCCCAGAGCACACAGAAGAGTTACGCCGATACAAGACGATGACAGTTGAAATTCGAAGTTGGGGACCATGTGTTTCGTAAGGTTTTCCTTATGAAGAGAGTCCTTCGATTTGGCAAGAAAGGGAAGCCCACGCCACGATTTATTGGTTCATTCCAGATTCTAGACCGAGTGGGTGTGGTAGCATACCGCCTTCCTTTACCCACACAACGTATTTCACGTATCGATGCTGAAGAAATATGCTCCTGATCCTACTCACATTATCAAGTGGGAGCAGGTGCAGCTAAGTGAAGATGTTACCTATGTGCTTCAACTAAGGAACAAGTGCTACGCAGTAAGGTGATCCCGCTAGTGAAGGTATTGTGGACTCACCATACTGAGGAAGAGGCTACTTGGGAAATAGAAGCCGAAGTTCGTAAGAACTACCCTCAGATCCTCGAGGAATACAAAAAGGTACTAATTTTGGAGATAAAATTTTTCTTTAAAGGTGGTAGATTGTAACGTCTCGGAAAAATCCGTACAAAGGCCCGAGTACCACCTCATGCAGAAATCCCTAAGGACCGTACTCTGTAGAAATTTAGGCGAAAATTAATTAAGTACTAAACTAAATTAATCGGTGGATTTATCTGAACCACTATTCATACAAATGGCAAGACCCAAAACCACCAAAATCGCTGACTCAACACTACTTAAAAACCTAGGAGAAATCTCAAAAGCCAGTTGCCCTCGGAAGCACATTGAAACTCTGTATCGGACCTGGACCGCGTGTCGAAAGTCTGATGACCGTGAAACTATAGGGTTATGAATGTCTTATTGGGCTTGACAACTTATGCGGGAATCGAGACCAAATAATATCTAGAACGCGCAACTTGAGCCCAGAGCGAAGTGTGTGAGAAACGCGAATATCTATAGAAAATGTAATGAAACTGAAGTAAATTGGGCCGTTCACTCACAAGCAAAATTGAAGATTTGAGAACGTCAGTTTTTGACCGAACTTCACCCATGGATCAGGGAAATTTCCCTATATATATCTGTATACTTGTGGCCCTGATCGAGCGACAACGACCGTTGATCTGACATGGGTCCTCCACGGTCGATCTGTTAATCCCATCGTACCGAAATCATAACCAGACTTAGATCCATGGTCAGGGAACTTGTTCCATGGCATAGGTGAGAAATGGACCTTTAGAAGAGCCCCGTTTGCCTGAAACAGACGCTCTTTGGCTATAACCTAAGTATACCATGGCCCTGGGGCCATTGACATCAGTTTTAGGCCTATATGATGCCCTTCATGTAACATCCCGAAAAATCGAGGGTCGAGTAGTAACTCAACTCTCGAGTTTCTAGAACATCACTTATACAACATAGATAATGATGATTGAATGTTGTCTATATTAGTGCATTGAACATGAGTGAGATTAAGCCAAAACAAAATATCATACTCCAGAGACAATGAATTAGCAAGCGGAAGACTGCGATAGATATATAGAATATATAAAAACTGTGGTGAGTCTCCAGAGTGTGATAACATTACCAGGTTAATAAAATTCAAGTACATTTCTAAAATATACCAAATGTGTAAGTGTAATGTCTTTTATTCCAAGTACCATAGCCCTGTCAATACAATACCAGGTCTTCATAGACCTGTCAGAGAGCTACATGTAGGAGAGCTCCTCCTCGACATCATAGTAGTCTGGCTCTACTTCATAAGCATCGCCATCACCTGAAACTCAACAAATCTGGTTGGTGTGTACAACACCGTCCCGTAACGTGGGAGTGAGTAGCTAACTCAGTGGAACAATAAAGCATAGGTTAACATGTTATGGACTCAGTCAAGCAGTAATGATAAAGCAGTACAATCAAACACTCCTAACTACTCTTATTAATGCAAGTATGGATGCATTCATGATGTATGCCCTCACTGACATACTCCCTCATGCGACACCCTCTTCGTTCGCGGCATGCTTTCATCCCTCAGTGCTCCACATCTTCCAGGCACATGCAATGCATGATGAGCATGATTACCGAGTTTTTATTAGTCCATTTCAAACAGCAGGATTGGGAAACTAAGGTACCTCCCTTGTATCATTCCCAAATATGATCCATTCTAGGGTCGTCAGTCCTAGACAATCTCATACGATGGTGTGTTTCTAGGTCGCTGCAAGGGCTACCGCGCTGTGACACGGAATCGTTGCACCACTCCTCCATCACCTTATCAATACAGGCCTAGTTTATACTCTGTTACTACGGGAAGGCTCATCGCCTCATCGCAGATTCCGAGTATGCTCTAGGTCACTACAAAGGGCTGTTAGGGCTGTTACATGGAATCGTTGCACCACTCCCCCATCACCTTATCAATGTAGGCCGACAACACGAATATAGTGTCTCATACCACCATAATCGGCTCACGAGTTTGGTTGCTCACTGGTCACTACGGGGAGGCACGTGGCCCTAACGTAGGTCGACAGCTCGACCACGGTGTCCCATACCACCATGCCCGGCTCATGAGTCTTAGCGGATCGAGGTACCATGGTTAAAAGGGATTCCACTGGTAAGTTTGGTACCCTAGGTTCAAGCAGTGGTGACCAAACATGGTGAACATATATAAGACATAACGGTTTACTTGACATGCTCGGCTAGCTCGAGCGCACAACAAGTTGAACGATATGAAGTGCAGAAGCACTTCGTGTGGCCAACCACTATTGCCAACTGAAGTATGACTCGGATTCGTCAAACACATCCTTCGTGTCGACATGAATCTCAGCCACGATCTCAAGTCTGGTACCGAATGTCTGGACTATAGAAATAGTCCCAAACTCAATAAATCTTTCCTCATAGCATGTGGTGTAAAGCATAATAAACAAAGCATCTCAAGCATGTTAACAAGCATGTCATAAAGCATGTTATAAAACATGTTACAAAGCATGTTATAAAGCATATTATAGAGCACTATACAAATAGGGATACAATCACATATATTTTATAAGTGAGTGGTTAGAGTAAACAACCACATAGAGGAAATCATACATGTCTCTAAGGTAGTTGAGAACCCCATCTCAACACCTACCTAAGGCACTAACATCTAAGCACTTACTCTCACAAGCATTTTCACAAACACTTAGAGTACACTATTTCAACATACATGATGTATGTTAGTAAAACATGTATTAGGGCTATCCTTTCGCCAAGCGAGTATTTTATCCATGTATAATATATTCATATAGCAAATAATCATGACAAATACATCTCCAAAATTTATACGTATACGATATTTTCTAGAATACACAATTTCAACATACATAGTGTATATAAGCAAACATGTATTACGGCGATTCCTTTCGTCAAATAAGTATTTTATCCATATACCATATATTCATACAACAAATAATCATAGCAAACACATTTCCAAAATTTGTACGTATACGGTATTTCTACGTATACCTAGAGTATGTAAAATTCCATATTCTACATCTTTAATCGAAACAGAAAACAGAAAGCACTTTGTACATGTGCAATTACATACAAATCATGAATCTATCATTATCTGACATTGAAAGCATTGAAAACCATAACCTATACACCTAAAGTCCACACCTTTTGTCATAGAATCGTAACGGAGTCGATGGATTTGCTAAGCTTTCATATACAGTAGTTTGGTAACCTATAGAATGAAATAGGTTAGCTATTTCATAACCTACAACTATCAAAACTCCAAATCAGATTAGGGTTAGGGTTTCTTACCTAGAAACGGAGCTAGAATCGCCGGGAAAGCGATAAGAAAGGGGTGGTGCATCCCGTGTGGTGGCTGGAAACAGTAGCAGGAAGATTCTCCCACAACTCTCTAGCTTTCTCTCTCTTTTCTCTCTCTTTTCTCTCTCTCAATCTCAAATTCGTATGGCTGTGAGAGAGAGGATTCAAAGGCCCTTATATAGCCTAAAATCTCACCAAAACAGACTTGGGAACAAGGTATACTTGAGTTTTGTCCAAAGGACATCTGTTTCAGCTCAACGGAGGACTTCTAGCGGGCCTCCCTGAGCCAAAGGTCGGACTTAAGCTCACTAACACTAGATCTACGTACCATTAAGTTTTCGTTCCAGTAGGGTTCCCAGATCACACGTGGTGAACCAGTTTCTGTTCAACGGTCAGTGGATCTCGATCGGAGATTCCGAGTACATGTAAATGTGTATGAAATTTCTCCTGATCTGAGGGTGTAATTTGGTCTGATTCTGACGGTCTGGTTGCTTAAAACTGATCCGCAAGCAACACGTGCCAGATTACTATTCAAGATATTTATTTTGTAAAGAAAACAAGTGTTTTCACACTCTCTCGCTCCGGACTCGAGCGAACAACCGTGGGACACTGTCTGGATTTGATTTCCGAGATGGTTGTCAAGCCCAGCGAGGCGGTCCTAAGTCTTTAACTTCATAGTGTTCGGACTCCCGATGTGCGGTCTAGACCTGATACGGAGTTTCGAGATGCTCCCGAGAGCATCCGGGTAATGAGATTGATCCTAGATTTTACGGTACCCTAGCGTCAATGATTCTACAAGTTTTGGGTCTTGCAGATCGTATTTAAAGCGATTGATGCTAATTTCACAGGCACTCTAGTTTAACACTAGCTAAATCTCGCCTAATTTCTAAAGGATTTAGTCCTGAGTGATTTCGGTCTGAGGTGGTACTTAGACCATTGTAGCAATGTTTAGTTTAAGTATTGTTCTTCATCACCTAAACTTTAAGATAGTGTCTAACGTGAAAGTACTTAGAAGGATTTAAGGAACGAGGTAGTGAAAGGTGAGATTTGTGAAGAAAATGGTTTGAAAAGGGATTTGAGGCTTTAATTGAGTATTTGAGAAATTAAACCGGTGTTAGGATTGACTCATCACCTAAGGACGTCTAATTCCAGGTTGGGAAAAATCCGGGCTGTTACACTTCAACCACCCAATTACCATTCCATACGAATTTCTCTAACTCTAGGAGAGAGAAGAGAGAAAAGAGGAGAAAAGAGCGAGGAGAGAAGAGAGAGATTCTTGGAGATCGTTGCTGGGATTCTCTCCCACTACCCCACGTGTTGTTTCACCTCCCCACCATCGCTACATGATCCGTTTCAACTACAAATTGGGTAAGAAATCCTAACCCTAATCTTGATTTAGGGATCCAAATAGAGAAATCGATGAAATAACTAACCTATTTCAATGTTTAGGTATTCGTTGTTCTGTATTCGACAACCTAGGATTCGAACCGAGTTCAAAACGAGAATTCCGACGGAAGGTGCGGACTATAAATGTTTAGGTTATGGTTTTCAAGACTTTCAATGTCAGCTAATGATTTATGTCTGGCTTGATTGCTACCACATCGTCTTAGACACGTTGATTTTGATGTATTATGCATGTATGAACTATGTTGAATAAAGATGCATCCTATGTGTTTGTTGAAATGTTTGAATGAACATGCCAACATGATTTGTGCTTGCGATGACTACTAATTTAGGATTCATGTTTGTAATATGCATGATAACATCCTTGTGTAAGGATTTGCTATAATACATGTTGTAACTAACCTAGTCTATATATTTGGTGAAGTGCAGCCTAAGTGTTTGATAAAATGTTTAAATGAGAAATTGTTGATGAATTGGATTTAATAAGGGTATTGAGATAGGATTCTCAATTACCTTATCTATGTGTATAGTTTCTTTCATGTAATTTTTATTTTTGACTACGCAATTTATGGGTGAAATGTAATGTTTGGTAACATGTTCATTATGTTTGATGAAATGCTCGAATGAGATATTGATTTGAATTGTTTGTCAAATGCTGGTTATCACATGTAGTCACGTGCTATATCTGAGTAAGATTGGGACTACAACGTGGTCCAGGCAATCGGTAATGATTCCTGTTTGAGTGCCCGAACTAGTTTCTCCACAGTAGATACTTTCGATGAATCCGGGTTGTACAACGATTATCGACAGTGGTTAGGCCACGTGGAGTGCTTATGCGCTCCATGTTGGTTAAGTCAGCGTGCGCCCATACCAGTTGAACTTGTCAAATAACCTGATTGGCCTATTGTGTGTTTACCATGTATGGACACTACTATTTGAATCTAAGGTACCACTTTCCAATGTAAAGACCCGTTTCAACTATGGTACCACTATCCGCTAAGACTCATGAGCCGTGCATGGTGGTATGGGACACTGTGGTCGAGCTGTCAGCCTACGCTGGGGTGACAAGCCTCCCCGTAATGACCAGTGAGCAACCCAAACTCGTGAGCTGAATACGGTGGTATGAGATAATGTATTCAAGCTGTCGGCCTACGCTAAGGTGACGAGCCTCCCCGTAGTGACCTCGAGTATAAACTCTTGAATTTGCCTATCCACTGCTTTCATTCAAGGTGATGCCCTACAACTTGCCTATCGTATGTTATTTACTAGGATTGACGACCTTAGATGGATCCCTCGGTTGGGTTAATGATATAAAAGGAGATACCTTAGCTTCCCAAATCTGTTATATGAATAAGCCTAATTAAGTACTTAGCTAACACGACCATGCACTACATTGCATGTGCTTTTGCGAGGAAGGGCACGTTTAGGGAGTTTGTCATGCGCGAACGGTTGACGAAGTCGCTTGTGAGGGAGCTTCGTGCGAGGGCATGCATGATTACAGCATACCATCCCTGCATTAACAAGAGTACTTAGGATATAATTGTTGTACTGCTTTATCATTACTGCTTGACTGAATTGAAAATATGTTAACCTTTGCCTTATAGTACCACTGAGTTGATCACTCACTCCCACTCTAGGACAGTGTTTTAAAACACCAACCAGACTCTGTTGTAGATGCAGGTGACGACGGAGTCTATGCAGCTGATTTGGATATCATAGACGAGGAGGAGGAATTCTCCTATGTACAGCTATCGGGAGAGTCTACGTAGACCATGTACTGATTGATGGGATTACAGGGTTACATGGATTAGTTGAACATCTACGTTTTGATATTTTATATATTTTGAAACAATACATATTTATATTCAACCCTGTTACATCTTCATACTCTGGAGGCTGTAAAACACTTACCGTTCTGAGATACATATATTCCAGTCTTCCGCTTGCTAATTTAATTATATCCGGAGTATGATATGTCGTTTTAGTATAATCCCACTCATGTTTAATACATTAATTTGGACAACATTTAAACATCATTATCCATGTTACATAAGTGATGTACTGGATCTCGGGAGTTGAGCTTTGTTCGGCCCTCGAAATCCAGGGCGTTACATATATGGTGGGCCACACCATGTGGACCTACCAGCTGCACCCAACCGTCCATCCAACATCCAGACTCTCTTGACGCTGGACCAAACCAACTTTATATATATTATAATATATAATACAATATATATATATATATATATTATAATGAATATATGGTGGGTCCCATGTGGGGACCCACCCGTTTTGTGATAGGTTGGCAGTTAGATGGACCCACATGCAATATCCACACCGTCCATCCATATCAGTGGCACCACCATGATGTATGGGTATTATCCACAACGTCCAGCAATCTGGACGGGTGGGACCCACCCCGTATGAATCCATCAACACCATTCATCAGTATGGCCCCTTCTTGATTCATGCACAACATCCAAATAGTCAATCTACCAGCTAATTAGCTGCTAGATTGATGGCAACAAGTTTTTTGGGCCCTGCTGATGTACATGATGCATCTAAACCATTCATCCATTTGGCGACTCATCTCAAGGCTTAAGACAAAAAAAAGATAAGACAGATCCAGATATCGGGTGGACCACACTGCAGAAACAGTGGAGATGAACGCCTACCATTGAGACCCTTTTTGGGTCACAGAGGTTTTGGACCAATATGAAATTTATTTTTTCTCTTAGTTCAGGTCTTTGTGACCTTATGAACTGTAAGACCCGTATCCTAGCCCGTACCGTTCTGCGGTTCTCCCGGTCGAATTCTGGCTACCTGCGATCTGTTATCAGCGTTTGCACGCGATCCTGAGTCGTGTCCCATATATCAGAGTCAGTTCGACCTGAGACTCGTACCCTTGCGACCGCGCCGTCGTCGCGGTTCCACGCCGAGGCCATACCCGCGCCAGGAAATGTGGGCCCAAGTTCAATTCAAGGAAAATACCTCATGTTGCAATTCTGAGAGAATCTTTACAAAATGTCACATCAATCCATCAATCAAGTACACATCATGTCAAGTACAGGCAACCCCCCCAAAGGCAACTCTCTCTTACACACCCTTACATGTCAAGTACACATCACTCACCTTTCCACCCATCACTCACCTTTTCACCCATCACACCCATCTCTCTCTCTCTCCTTACATCCCATCCTCTCTCTCTCTCTCTCTCACTCATTTCTCCCAAGCAATCCCTCTATGGAGCAATCGTCCAAGCTCCATGAGAGAGCTTTGTGTGGCCCACTTCTTTCCTCCCATCTCCACCATCCAAAGTCCATCTCGACCATTGAATCGCACCCATTGGAGCTTTAGGATGCATCGGTGGAAGAAGAAGTCCAAGAAGATCATAGGTGGGTGATCTTGGACCCACGTTTCCCTTTTTATTTATTTTGTGATTTGAGGGCCCACGTATGGTGGGACCCACCTTGATGTATATTTTGTATCAATGAGGGGCCCATAGTGGCGGGGCCCCTCCATCATCACCGATACCACTCCCTCCTTTTCTCTCTCTCTCTCTATGATCATGGTCCACCTATGATGTGTGTATTTTATCCATGCCATCCAATTAGTGGGCCACTTTGATCCCAATTTGGGGCCCGTATGACCGGACGGTCACACAGGCCCGGATGAAAGGGAAAAATAAAAATAAATATCAGCTTGATCCAATCTGGTGGTCCACTACGTGGGACCACCATGACATACGTGCATCATCCAGCTTGTTGGACGGTGGCTAGACGCTGGATATGTATAATATATATATATATATATATATATATATATATATATATATATATAATACTGTATGTATATATACATATAAAGGTTCATCCGTACGTGTGGGCCCCATGTGGGACCCACCTGCTTTTGAAAAATAGATTGGCTGGTGTCCACGCACCGTCTAGATGGCTGGATGGTGGGGACCCACCTGACGTGCAGGTCACACCCGCACCGTCCATCCGCCTACATGGTGGGACCCACCATAGATGTATGAGTTTCATCTACACCATCCATTTGGACGGTGCTATACATGACCCCACCATGGTGCGTGTTACACCCACACCGTCCATCTGTACTGACGGTGGGGCCACTTTGATGGTGCGTTGCATCCATTGTTCAGCTCATGGATGGTGGATCCCAATCGTGATGCATGTGTAACATCTATGCCGTCCACCTTTTTTGATGGTGGGACCCATCTGCTGGCTGACGTCAGCAAGTTCTGTGGGTCCCACGTGATGTATATGTACATCCCAGCCGTCTGTTGGAGGGACCCACTGCTGGGCAATGGTTGGATGGTGGTGATGCACTTGGAAAATGTTTGGATGGTGCTGGTTTACATGGACAATTTTGGGTGGTGCTGATTTACTTGAAAAATGTTTGGTTGGTGCCAATTTACCTGGCCAATGTTTGGACCGTGTTGATCATCATTAGTGGGCCATGTGCCCCATGGACTGATCGTGTACAGTGATACACATGTTACACCTACAATTGTTAAAATGATTTTTAGTGTGGTCCAAGCCCATTCGAGGCCATTGGTGCGACCCATCCATGAGGCCCATCATGATGTATTTTAGCCCATGGGCGGGGACCACCTGTTTATATTGTTAGGCCCAGATACTGGGCCCATTTAATGCAAATGAGACCCAGGCAGTCGGCCCACTTGTTGTATATGAGGCCCAAGTAGTGTGGCCCATTGTGATGTATACTCGGCCCATGGGTTGAGGCCCATTATGATGTATACCCGACCCATGTGTTGAGGCCCGATGTGATGTATTTATGGTCCATGGGTTGAGGCTCATTGTGATGTATACCTGGCCCATGTGTTGGGGCCTGATGTGATGTATTTATGGCCCATGTGCCGAGGCCCTTTGTGATATATATGCGGCCCATGAGTGAGGCCCATAATGATGTGTATTAAGCCCTTGTGTGAGGCCATGGGCCCACTATACATTTGGCTCTATGTGGGCCACTCGTTAGGAGCAATATAGGTTGAATGTCCACGTTGATGGGTAATGAAGGTTAAATTTCCACATTGTGACCTTCCCTTAGGCCTTGTTAGGCCCATTCTCATCGATTCTAATTGTCGAGGGCGAGTATTGAGGCCGATTTTGATTTGCCGATGTCGATTGTATAGGCCGATTCCAATTGTCGAGGCCGAGTATCGAGGCCAACTCTGATTTGTCGAGGCTGATTTTGATTTGTCGAGGCCGATTCCGATTGTCGAGGCCGATTCTGATTTGTCGAGGCTGATTGTATAGGCCGATTCTGATTGTCGAGGTGGAGTATCGAGGCCGATTCCGATTTGTCAAGGCCGATTGTATAGGCCGATTCCGATTGTCGAGGCCGAGTTTCAAGGCTAATTCCGATTTGCCGAGGCCGATTGTATAGGTTAATTCTGATTGTTGAGGCCGAGTATCGAGGCCGATTTATAGGCCGATTCTAATTGTCGAGGCTAAGTATCAAGGTCGATTCTGATTTGTCGAGGCCGATTGTATAGGCCAATTTCGATTATCGAGACCGAGTATCGAGGCCAATTCTGATTTGTCGAGGCCGATTGTATAGGCCGATTTCGATTGTCGAGGCTGAGTATCGAGGCCGATTCCGATTTGTCGAGGACGATTATATAGGTCGATTCTGATTGTCGAGGCCTACTATCAAGGCCGATTTCGATATGTCGAGGTCAATTTTGATTGTCGAAGCTGAGTATCGAGGCCGATTGTATAGGTTGATTCTAATTGTCGAGGCCAAGTATCGAGGTCAATTCCGATTTTTCGAGGCCGATTGTATAGGCCGATTCCGATTGTCGAGACCGAGTATCGAGGCCAATTCTGATTGTTGAGGCCGATTGTATTGGCCGATTCCGATTGTCCAAACCGAGTATCGAGGCCGATTCTGATTGTCGAGGCTGAGTATCGAGGCCGATTCCGAGTGTTGATTCCAATTGTTGAGGTCGATTTCTATTGTCGAGGCCGATTTCGATTGCAAAGGCCAATTTTCAAGACCTATATGTTGTATATGCGACCCATAGTTGAGGCCCATTGTGATTTGTATTCGGCTTGTCTGATGTATATACGGCCCATGTTTGAAGCCTAATGTGACGTATATGCAGCCCTGTTTGAGGCCCATAATGATGTGTATTCAGCCCGCGTTTAAGGCCTAAAATGATGAATATGAGGTCTATGTGATGAGGCCTATTGTGATGCATTTGAGGGTCAGGCGATGGAGTCCATTATGATGTATATTAGGCCCATGTGATGTGTATTAAGCTCTTGAGTGAGGCCCATGGTGTTGTATATTAGGTCCTTGTGTGAGGCTATGGGTCCACTATATGTTAGGCTCTATGTGGGCCATTCCTTGGGGGCAATGTTGGTTAAATGTCCACATTGTCGAGGCCGATTGTTAATGCCGATTATTAATACCTATTATAAGTATGTGACATCATAACATCATGATACATGCCCATACGCATCATCTGCATATTTATTGTAAGATGTGATTGACCATTGCATATGCCATAATACAGATGGTTTATGGGACTCTCCGATAGGTGGAGTTATTCCACATGAGCGCACGGTATGCGTAGGATTGATTAGACTACATGACTCATGCATCTTGCATTGTGTGATTGTGATTACTATGCGCCCTAGCGACATTAGGGTTGTGACCTCCACAGGCATGTCATGGATGACTAGATGAGACACCTAAAATGTTTGGTTCGAGCATCTGGTCACTTTGGATGCCCGTGGGTGAAAGTCCCTAAACCTCCGAGGCCAAGAGGCGACCCAACATCTAGACCGATGGATACATGAGCGCCCGAGTGCCGAATACCAGTAGGCCGTGTCTCCCACTGTGTCGTGGTCGATTGGGAGGGGGTGTGGCCTTATCCACCCGAGTGAGGGGGATATAAGATAGGCTGAGTTTGACCAGCTCCCAAATGGGTCTGCTATCGACGAGCCAGGTAGGCATTAATATACTACTAGCGGGCGAGGCCTTTTCCACTCGCTGGGCTACGCGGCCGGCTGGGGCGGTAGCCAGCTTGAAGTGTACTAGACCCCGGTGATGATCCCAGAGATGTACGGTGCTGATATGTGGACTTATTGAGCAGGAGTTGCATACTCATTTATTCATTCACTATTCACTCGGGCTGGTGGTGCGCAACTATTTGTTACGTGTACCTTCGCAACGGCCTGGATTTCGGTTGGGCGCGCGACTAACCTGAGATCAGGAGTTTACCACATTGAGTCTAACTATCCAAATTTAGGTATGAGACTGGTTTGGATAGAAGTACCTTGTGATGGACCCCATAACCTACGATACTACGTACTATCATCCCGAATTCACTTCAGCTTGTTCATTTCATTTGCACCGTATATTGCATTGCATCCGCAACATTTAGCATTTTGGGTTGCCATGTTTCTGCATTGATATGGCCGTTAGCATTCATGCCTTGCATCGCATAGCCTTGGTACGACTGATTGTACTCATGATCTTATCAGTATATTTTCACTTACTCTGATATCGTATGATTCATGATCTTATCAGTATATTTCTGCTTACTTTGATATCATATGATTTATGATTTTGTAAGTATTTCTGCCTATTTCGATATTGTATTATTTATGGCATTGTATTGCATACTCGGCACTTATCTTGGCATGTATTATGATGGACCCCATAGTCTCGGCATTGTATTGCATACTCGGCATTTATGACATTGTATTATTTATGATTTTGTCAGTGTTAAATGTTATAAGCCAAGCTTAGAGATATGTCCAAATGTCTAGAGGGGGGTGAATAGGACTTTTCAAAACTTTAATTACTCTTTTTACAAATACTTACTTCTAAACAATTAAGTAGAGATGATTAAACAAAAATAAGTGCTCAAACAAAATTAGGATATTGACATACATCGAAGTGACATAATATCAAACATGCATTATGTAGGAAATGAGTAAAGCATAACAATCAATTAAATAACACAAAACATGAATTAAATTATTCAACACATTGCACAACGATATATAGTGGTTCGACTACGTGCTTACTCCACTCCCGGCTGACCCACTCTCTCCTACAATGTATCAGATTTCACTATTCAATGGTTTTAAATCAGGTTAACCATAAACATTCACAACCTACACAAGGTTATTAAAATTGTATACATAAGGCACTTGGCAAGCCCTACACAAGAACAACAAGTTCTATACAAGAACTACAAAACGGTCCTACACAAGGACATTATACGTACTCTCCCATCGGAGTCCTGTGAAAGGACTTAGCGAGTTAGAGGAATGACAAACTCTGAATTCCAATCTTACACAAAGAAAGGTTTTTAAACATAAGATGCACTCAAGTACTTACCTACAACTGAGTGAGCCCCATTCAACACAAATGTTGAAGATCTTCCACGTTGTTAAAGAGTCTTAAGCTCCCTTGAACCGTAACTGATTGTATATGCTCTAATATTGATGTCGAGGTTGGTAGGACCAGGGTTTTGGGTAAATCATATCTAGTTAATGATGAAGCTTTATAAGCTAGAAGGGATTCCTAACCTAAGCATTCAATATATCCAACATATAGATTTTCCTTTAAGAGTTGATGGAATATTAATGAATGCCGGAATTCATAGTTCATAAAAGTGCCGTTTTTTGTCAATATATGTGAATGTTGAGTACATGAGTCAAGTGAGCCCCAAATTGAAGACTACAAGACCAAAGACTTAACCAGTTTGAAGAAGTTCGAGCGTGCACTTAGGTAAACAAAGCTTCACTTCCCTAACCAAACCCCTGAGGTATATGACCCATCTCATAAGAACCTAATCTTACTAAAAAAATGTTCACAACCCTAAGTGTAGGGTCACACTGTAGTAATAATCTCAGTAAGACTGAGGTCGAATCCTCAGGGACTAAACTCATACATTTATGAAAGTAACTATCGATTAAAGGTGGGAACTAGGGTACCAAGGATCCACTTGTAGTAATTGAGATGCTACCTTGCTTGATTCAAGAATCCCAACTGGAATTAGAGCCCTATCCTATCTAGTTGGAGAACGAGATAGTCAAATCTCTGAACTTCTAATTAATCTAGCCTCAAAGGAGGAAAATTGTGAAGATTTGGAAGGGATTCCATCTCCCAACCATGCCCAGGAGACAATGGCAAACAACATGATTTACCAATCCTACAATCTCAAAAAAGAAAAGAAGATACTCAAAGCTATCTCAAATCTATTGTAATTCGAGTCACAATAAACCATTAAAAACTGAAAGTATTCCTTAAAATCAAATAGAAATCAAAGAGGTTCAACAAGAACAAGAATCAAAACAAGAAAAACATCCCAAAAACACTACAAGCATCACCTCTTAGTGTTGAGGGTCAAATTTTGCATATTATCCCCCATTTATTTCTTGGTTTTATAAATATAATATGGCTTAATGGTATATTTTATATGTTTTTGTGTTACATGGTTAATTTAAGGGCTTAGATTGAAAAGAATGCAAAAAACATAAATTTAGTGCTCAAAAGTCACCAAAGCAAAGAAGGGATCTTTGGAGACCAAGATTAAAGATTTCAAGACTCCAAGATCCAAGAAAACCAAGTGGAGAATGAAGGAAGTCGAAAGAACAAGCACAAAAATTACAAAGACTATGTCATCGAGAACCGTTCGATGACATCGAACACTGGTCGATGACATCGAATTTATGAGGGAAAATTGAGTTGGTTGCTAGGCATATTGGGTGCTTTCCTCCATCAAACATTGGTCGATGACATCGAATTTATGAGGGAAAATTGAGTTGATTGTGTAACGCCCTGAAATTCGGGGGTCGAGTATGAACTCAACTCCCGAGTTCCAACGCATCACTTTGCAACATACACAATGTCGGTTAAATGTTGTCTGAGTTAGCGCAATAAACATGAATGAGATTAAACCAAAACAGTAATTCATACTCTCCAGTTCAATTGCATTTAAAAACAGCGGAAGACTGAAATTTTATATACAAGTATGTAAAGTAACAAAATTTTCTGAACTTCAGAGTATGAGTACTAGCTGAGCACCAATATACATGTAAAGTTTGTAAATTAAAAACCCAAAATACATCCTCAAAAGAGGCCCCAAAAGTCCCGCGATGCAGCCGGCCTAGGCGTAGCCGTCAGAATACTGCATGAAAGAGAACTCCTCCTGGTCCTCATCAACGTCGGGCTCTGGCTCCTGAACCAAGGCGCCCTCTAATCCTGCAACAGAGTCTGGTTGGTGTGTACAACACCGTCCCGTAACGTGGGAGTGAGTAGCTAACTCAGTGGAACAATAATGCATAAGTTAACATGTTATCAAATCAACCAAGCAGTAATGATAAAGCAGTACAAATCAAGCATTTCTAACTACTCTTGTTAAATGCAAAAATGATATGACATGATGCTGTATGCCCTTGCCAAACCACCCTCAAGCGACATCATCTTACGTTCGCGAATGCTTAACTCCCTCAGTGCGCCACATCTACAAAGCACATGCGGTGCGATGATGTTCGTGATTACCAAATTATTATTAGTCCATTTCAACCAGCAGTATTGGGAAACTAAGGTACTCCCTTGTATCATTCCCAACATGATCCATTCTAGGGTCGTCAATCCTAGTTATTCTCATACGATGTTATGGTTTGAGAAGCTTAGTGATGGCATCGCAACAGGTTTGTCACCCGTCAGCGCGGATACAGATCTCACCGTATGCGGCTCAATTGCTGGCCGTCAGCTCGAGTACAGGTCTCACCGTACTCGGCTCAATCACTAGCCGTCAGCTCAAGTACAGGTCCCACCGTACTCGGCTCAACTCACACTCTAGTTACTGTGAAAGGCTCGTGGCCAATCACAGATACTTAAAGTACACTCGATGATACCACGGAGGACTCGTCGCCCGTCAGCACGAGCACAGATCTCACCGTACTCGGCTCTCGCCGAAGTATCGACAGCTCGAATACAGTGTCCCATACCACCGTATTCGGCTCACGAGATAGTTGCGCAATGGTCACTACGGGGAGGCACATGGCCCCAGCATAGGCCGACAGCTCGACCACGGTGTCCCATACCACCATGCCCGGCTCATGCGTCTTAGCGGATCTAGGTACCATGGTTAAACAGGAATCACCACTGGTAAGTTTGGTACCCTAGGTTCAAGCAGTAGCGACCAAACAAGGTGAACACACAACTACACTTCGGTTCAAGTGGCGAGCCTGACTATCTCGAGCGCACCACAAGTTGAGCGATATGGAGCGCAAAAGCACTCCGCGTGGCCAACCACTATCGCCAACCGAAGTACGACTCGGGTTCGCCGGACCCGTCCTTTGTGGCGACATGAATCTCAGCCACAATCACAAGTCTGGTACCGAGTGTTTGGACTATAAACATAGTCCCAAACTCAAACAGTTTTCATCGTCAGCTAGCATGTGAAGTAAAGCATGGTAAACAAGCAATACAAGCATGTTAGTCGGCATGTTATAAAGCATAAAGTAAGACATGGAGTAAAGCATGTTACAGGCATGTTGAGAAGCATGTTATAAAGCATATTGTAATGCATGTACTAAAGCACTATCCCCATAGGGATAGAATTGTGTGTGCACTACAATTAAGTGGTTGCGGTGAACCACCGCATGGAGGGGATCCTACATGTCTCTAAGGGAGTTGGAGAATCCATATCAGCGCCTATCTAAGGCACTAGTACATGCACATGTACACCTACATGCACATACACAAACACTTAGAATACACATTTCCAACATACATGACGTATGTTAGGCAAGTTCGTGATTGGGCTGACCCTAAGCCCCGGGAGTATTTTTCCCGCGTATATCGTATTCATACGGCAAATAATCATTACAATTACATATCCAAAATCCGCACGTATGCGGGATTTCTAGAATACGCAATTTCGACATACACGGCATTTACACATGAACATATATTTTCGCGATCTCTTTCGCCAAACTAGTATTTTATCCACACATGATATAATCAAACATTAAATAAACATGTCAAACATTTTCTCAACAAAAATACGTATACGGTATTTCTACGTATATCAAGAGTATGTAAATTCCATAATCTTTATCGCTAATCGAAACAGGAAACGGAAAGCACTTTGTACATGTGCATTTGCATGCAGATCATGAATCTATCATTATCTGCCATTGAAAGCGTTGAAAACCGTAACTTATACGCTTAAAGTCCTCACCTCAGCCCTTGGAATTCCAACGAATCAGCAAGAAGGTTGGTGCTTCCGTATACGGGAGTTTCTTAGCCTAAAGATCGCATTCGATTAGTCTTTCCTTAACCTATCACTAATTAGGCTCAAATCAGACCTAGGGTTAGGGTTTCTTACCTTCAAATGGGGTGGAAACCGCCGGAAACCTCTTGGAATAGCGCGGTGTAGGCCGTGGGAGAGGTGGAAGCAGCAGGAGGAAGATCGGCTTCGATCTCCACAAGTTCTCTCTCTTTCTCTCTTTCTCTCTTAGGGTTTTAACCCAAATTCGTATGGCTGTGAGAGGGGCTGTTCTAAGCCCCTTTTATAGCCACAAACCTTCCCAAAATAGACTCAGGTTCAAGGGCAACTGCTTACATAGGCATTTCGCCAATTTCCAAGCTCAAAAGGGGTGTTCTGGTGGCCCTCTTTGAGCCAAACGTCAGACTTAAGCTCACCCACTGCGGATCCACGTGGGATTACGTTTTCGGCTCGATCGGATTCCCAGATCGCACGTGGCGGACCACTTTCAGTTCAACGGTCCGTGGGCCACGATCGGAATTTCTGAGTACATGTAAATGTTCCTGAAATTTTTCTTAATCCGAGGGTGTAATTTGGTCTGATTCCGACGGTCAGGTTGCTTAATACTGACGCGCAACCGAAAGGTGCTAGATCACTATTCCAGATATTTTATCTTGGATGGAAATAGTGTTTTTCACACTCCCTCGCTCCGGAGTGAAAATAATGGCCGTGGGACATCGGAATCATCTGATTTTTGAGATGATTGTCAAGCCCAGTGGGGCGATCCTGGTTCCTTAGCTTCGTGTTAATCGGACTCCCGATGTGCGATTTAGACCTCATACGAAGTTTCGTTTCAGTCCCGAGAGCAGACGGGTAATGAGTTTGGCTCTAGACTTTAGGGTAACCTAGAGTCACCAATTCTGCAAGTTTTGGGTCTTGCAGATCGTATTTAAAGCGATCCCAACGGATTTCATGATTTACCGAGTTTAGTACTTAGTTAACTTTGTTAAATTTCTAAAGGATTTAATCCTATGTGATTTCTGGTCGAGGTGGTACTCGGCCCAATGTACGAAAATTTTCAGGTCGTTACAGATTGCTAGACATATTGGGTGCTTTCCTCGATCAATCGAAGATATGTTCGATGACTCGAAGGAAAGTGCTCAATGACATCGAATTTATTGAAGAAATTGAAACAACTCGCTGGATTGTTTTGGACACATTCTCGATGACTCGAAGACATGTTTGATGGATCGAAGCTTCGCTCGATGACATTGAGGACAGTTCTATGACACAGAGACTTAAGCAGTGCGAAAGAAGAAAAGGCGTGACTTCTGGATTCAAACCCCTTTGATGACATCAAAGGGTGTTCGATGACATCGAACCGGTTAGGCAGTGTTTACGGGGACTGCGTAAATTTGATCCAATTTTGTGATTTTGTGGAACTTTTGTAACGCCCTGAAAATCGGGGGTCGAGCATAAACTCTACTCCCGAGTTCCAGAACATCACTTATGCAACAAAATGAATGATGTTTGAATGTTGACTGTATTCGTGCATTGAACATGAGTGAGATTAAGCCAAAGCAGCATATCATACTCCAGAGACAGTTAAATTTGCAAGCGGAAGACTGTGATAGATAGATAAAATATATAAACGATGAAGAGTCTCCAGAGTGTGATAACATTACCAGGTTAAATAATTTCAAATACAGTTCTAAAATATACCAAATGTGAGGAAGTGTAATGTCTCCTATCCCAAGTACCGTAGCCCCGTCAATACAATACCAGGTCTTCATAGACCTGTCAGAGATTACGTGTAGGAGAACTCCTCCTCAACATCATAGCAGTAGTTCGGCTCTGCTTCATAAGCATCGCCAACACCTGAAACTCAACAAATCTGGTTGGTGTTGCAAACACCGTCCCGTAACGTGGGAGTGAGTGATCAACTCAGTGGAACAATAAAGCATAGGTTAACATGTTATCGATTCAATCAAGCAGTAATGATAAAGCAGTACAAATCAAACAATTCTAACTACTCTTATTAAGTGCGAGAATGAAATGACATGATGCTGTATGCCCTTGCCAAACCACCCTCATGCGACATCATCTTACGTTCGCGAATGCTTAACTCCCTCAGTGCGCCACATCTACCAAGCACATGCGGTGCGATGATGATCATGATTACCGAGTTATTATTAGTCCATTTCAAACAGCAGTATTGGGAAACTAAGGTACCTCCCTTGTATCATTCCCAAACATGATCCATTCTAGGGTCGTCAATCCTAGTTAATCTCATACAATATTATGGTTTGAGAGGCATAGCGAAGGCATCGCAAAGGGCTCGTCACCCGTCAGTGCGGATATAGATCTCACCGTATGCGGCTCAATTGCTGGCCGTCAGCTCGAGTACAGGTCTCACCGTACTCGGCTCAATCTCTAGCCGTCAGCTCGAGTACAGGTCTCACCGTACTCGGCTCAACTCATACTCTAGTTGCTGTGAAAGACTCATCGCCAATCACAGACCCTTGGAGTATACTCGAAGATACTATGGAGGACTCGTCGCCCGTCAGCACGAGCACAAGTCTCACCGTACTCGGCTCTCGCCGTAGGTATCGACAGCTCGAATACAGTGTCCCATACCACCGTATTCGGCTCACGAGTTTGGTTGCGCAATGGTCACTACGGGGAGGTACATGGCCCCAGCGTAGGCCGACAGCTCGACCACGGTGTCCCATACCACCATGTCCGGCTCATGCGTCTTAGCGGATCGAGGTACCATGGTTAAAAGGGGTTTCACTGGTAGGTTTGGTACCCTAGATTCAAGCAGTAGCGTCCAACCAGGGTGAACATGCATAAGGCAGATCGGGTTACTTGACGAGCTCGACTAGCACGATCGCCCGTTGAGCTGCACGACATGAAGTGCATAAACAACTTCGTGTGGCCTAACCACTGCCGACAGGCAATGCACGACTCGAGTTCGTCGAACACATCCCACGTGGCAAATGAATCTCAGCCACGAATTCAATCCCGTTACCGATTGCCTGGAATATAATCATAGCCCCAAACACAACCAATTGCAGATAGATAAAGCAGTAATGGATCAAGATTTAACTCATACAATCAAGTCTGATATTATCCGTTTAGGGCTGCCAGGGCTGTTGCACGCACTCGTTGCTCCGCTCCCCCATCACCCATGACGGATCATACAATGTAAATATAAATTTAAACATATGCATTACATAGTTAAAATCATGAAGCAGTTGAGCATGTTATGAATCACAACACAAGCATGAGTTTGTACATGTTCAATTCCTAATCACACAACTATCAAAGGAGATCATACACATAGTTAAAAGAGGTTGAGAATCATATCTCAACACCCTTATACATTACAATTTTTTAACTACTACTCATTCAGACATTTCAAGAAACACTTGAACTACATACATCACATACATGACATATGTTGATCACATAGGTATTAGGCCAAATCCTTCTACTAGGGAGCTACCCCAATTATAACACGCGTGCACCCACGACGGATAGTCATGGCAAGCATGGGTCTAAGTTCTATATTCATTCAGTCATTTCCACAAACACTTGGACTATACACTTTAGCATATGTAGTGTATTGACCGTGGCGTGATTTAGGGCAAATCCTTTCATCAAGGGGTTGACTAGTACGTTTCAATCATGTTCTTACATTCAATACACATGACAAACATAAATCATAAATCCATATTTACTTAGTCATTTCAACAAACACTTAAAATACACTATTCTAACATACATAGTGTATGTTAGCAAAAATGTATTAGGGCGAACTCTTTCTCCAAACTAGTAATTTACGCATGTATAATATATTTATACAACAAATAATCATGGCAAACACATCTCCATATACATACGTATACGGTACTTTCTACAATACAGTATTTCTACATACATAGTGTATATTAGTAGAACATGTATTTGGACGAATCCTTTTGCCAAATTAGTATTTTATCCATATATCATATATTCATACAACAATTAAACATGTCAAACACATTTCCAAAAAATATACGTATACTGTACTTTCTACAAATACCTAGAGTATGTAGAATTCCATATTTTGCATCTTTAATCGAAACAAGAAACAGAAAGCACTTTGTACATGTACAATTGCATGCAGATCATGAATCTATCATTATCTGACATTGAAAGCGTTGAAAACCATAACCTATACACCTAAAGTCCGCACCTTTTGTCGTAGAATCGCAACGGAAACGATAGGTTTACTAAGCTTCCGTATTCGGTAGTTTGGCAACCTATAGAACGAAATAGGTTAGCTATTTCACAACCTACAACAGTCTAAACCCCAAAACAGATTAGGGTTAGGGTTTCTTACCTAGAAACGATGCCAGAAACGCCGGGAAAAGCGTCAAGAAAGGGATGGTGCAGCCCATGTGGTGGCAGGGAACGATAGTAGGGAGATTCTCCCACTTCTCCCTCACTTTCTCTCTCTTTTCCCTCTCTCAAATCCCAAATTCGTATGGCTGCCATGAGAGAGGGTTTAAGGTCCTTATATAGTCTCAAAACTCACCGAAATAGACTCCTGTTCAAGGTTACTGCTAATATAGGTATTTCGTCACTTTTCCAGCTTAAAAGAGAGGTTCTGGTGGCCCTCCTTGAGCCAAACGTCAGACTTAAGCTCACCACACATGGATCTATGTGGGATTACGTTTTCGACTCGATCGGATTCCAGATCGCACGTGGCGGACCACTTTCAGTTCAACGGTCGGTGGGCCACGATCCGAAATTCCAAGTACATGTAAATGTTTCTGAAATTTTTCCTGATCCGAGGGTGTAATTTGATCTGATTCTGACGGTCTGGTTGCTTAATACTGATGCGCAAGCGAATGGTGCCAGATCACTATTCCAGATATTTATTTTGTAAAGGGAATAGTATTTTTCACACTCCCTCGCTCCGGATTCAAACGAATGGCCATGGGACATCGGCTGGACCTGATTTTCGAGATGATTGTCAAGCCCAGTGGGGCGGTCCTAGTTCCTTAACTTTGTTTGAATCGGACTTCCGATGTGCGGTCTAAACCTAATACGAAGTTTCATTTCATTCCCGAGAGCAGCCGGGAAATGAGTTTGGTTCTAAACTTTAGGGTAACCTAGAGTCACTGATTTTGCAAGTTTTGGGTCTTGCAGATCGTATTTAAAGCGGAGTAAGCGGATTTCGTAGCTAATCTGGTATAACACTAGGTCATCCTCGCCTAGTTCTAAAGGATTTCATCCTAAGTGATTTCTGGTCGAGGTGGTACTTAGTCCTTTGCAGTAATGTTTAGATTAAGTATTGTTCTTCATTACCTAAACTTTAAGATAGTGTGTAATGTGAAAGTACTTAGGAAATTTAGGGAACAAGGTGGTGAAAGGTGAGATTTGTGAAGGAAAATGGTTTAAGACGGGATTTGAGGCTTTGAATTGAGTGTTTGAAAGGTTAATCAGGTGTTACGATTGACCCAATGCCTAAGGATGTCTAATCCCAGGTTGGCAAAAATCCGGATGTTACAACTTTGCTTATAAATAGGGGTTTCCTAAGTCTTTTTAGGATATATAGGGTTTGGAGAAGTAGAGCAAAAGGGCGGACTCGGTTCCCAAGAGCTTTTCTTCCCTTCTCCTTAGTTTATTTTCATGTTTTCTTCTAGGGTTATAAATTCAATCATGTTTATAGTTGGGTAGATCACTTAGCTAGGGCTAAGGGGTTAAGCTTGTAGCATGACTGGGATGCTAGCTTTGTTTTTATTCATGTTTCGTTGAACTCTCTTGGATTCTAGTTTGATTATAAGGAATATTTTTATTTGTTAATGGTTTGTTGTGACAAATTACAATAGATTTGCAATTGCTTTAAATATCTTCTTTTCCTGAATTGAGATTGTGAAGTTAGTAAGTCCCATTGTTCACCATCGTCCCTTGGACATGATAGGATGATGGAATCCTTCCTAACCTTCACAATTATCTTATGATTGGTTGTGGGATGATTAAATCCATGAGAAGTTCAGAGATCCAACCAATCTCTCCTTTATTTAACTGGATAAGATAGGACTCTGATTCCAGTTAGATCTATTGAATCATACAAGGTAGTTTCCTAATTGCTACAAGTGGATCCCTGGAAACCATAGTTTCCCACCTTTAAATTCTTAAGTTTTTAAATTCATCATCTCGCACTTACTTCCTACTTTCCTAAATTAGGTAAAATTTTCTCCTAGTTTTGATTCTTATTACTTTCAGAATAGACACACAAGATTAGTCCCTGTGGATTCTACCTCGGTCTCACCGAGATTATTGCTACATCACAAACCTACACTTGGGGTTGTGAACAAGTTTTGGGCACCGTTGTCGGGGATTAACGGTTGCATTTTTCTGAGATTAACTAGTTTTTGAATTATATTAATATTAGGGTTCTTCTACTTTCTATTTTTAGGTTAGGGTTTTTTCTGAATTATTTTAGAAACTAAATTACCTTTCTATTTCTAGGTTTAGAAACTTTCCTTTTCTAGTTTTAGAACCTTCCTTTTTCGTTTTTAGAAACTAGGTTGCTTTCTTATTTTTATTTTTAGAAGCTAACTCATCTTTCTATTTCTGTTTTTAGAAACTTAATAATTTTAGATTTCTATTTTTAGAAACTGACTTGTTTTGTTTTATTCTACAGGATCCTAACATAGAACCTTCTAATTTGGTAACTTCTTTCTAATTCCCTCTCTTTCTATTTATAAATTTCTATTTTCCTTCTCTCTTTTAGGTTTAGGTTAGAATATGAAATTGAGGGCTGAGAGTGTTTAATGCCCAAGTGGGTTTGTGACATCACTCGACATCTCTTGAGTGAAGGAGGATTGGTTGAGGGGTTATCTATCCATCACAGGATTAAGCACCACTCGAGATCCTTAGAATTAATTGAGGTTATGACTGCTAATTAACTGGTCAATCAATTGGGAAGACAACCTCAACCTAGGGTTCAGGAAGTTCAGGATGAGAATGAGGTGCATCAAACACCCCCGCCTCATACTTTGTGAGACTATTTACAATCAGCGGGGGTGAGTACACCCTCATGCATAGATTTTTCAGAAAATACTGGACACATGGATATCAAGCTAGGGGTGATCCAACTCCTTCCAAAATTGTGTGGGCTTGAATATGAAAATCCGTACTTACACTTGAAAGAGTTTAACGAGATTATATCCACTCTATTCTCTCCAAACGTGTCTGATGACATGATCAGGCTGAAACTCTTTCCCTTTTCTTTGAAAGAGAAAGCTAAGACGTGGTTGCATTCACTACGTCCTCAATCTATTGGTAGATGGAATGACATGACAAGGGAGTTCATAAAGAAATTTTTTCCATACCATAAGACAAACACCCTTAGAAAGTCAATCATGAACTTCGCCCAAAAAGAAGATGAAACATTCTTCAAATGTTGGGAGCGGTTCGAGGATCTTGTCAGTTCATGCCCATAACATGGTTTTGAAACGTGGCGCTCACTAACTTCTTTTATGATGGACTGACATCTTCCATGTGCCAATTGGTTGAGACAATGTGTAACAGGGAATTCATGAATAAAAATGTCAATGATGTGTAGGACTATTTTGATAAGCTTGCTGAAAAAAACACAATCATGGGACATCTCCCCAAAATTTAGCACCATGTCTAGGTCAACTCAATCTAAGGAGAGGGGCGGAGTTTACCTACTGAAAGAGGATGATGATATGAATGCTAAAGTGGCTAATCTCACCAGAAAACTCGAGGCTATGAAATTAAAGATGGATAAGGCTAAGGAAACTATTTGTGGTATCGTGCTTGCAACATTCACACAACTGAAAATTGTCCAACAATACCTGCTTTCAAGAGGTACTGAATGAGCAATCTAATGCTGTGAATAATTACCAAAGACCTTTCAGTGGGCCCACCTCTAATACGTATAATCCCAGCTAGAGAAATCATCCAAACTTCAGTTGGAGAAACGAACAAACTGTTACACCTCAAGGATTCCCTAATTAAATTCCACATCAAGGGAAACCTCAGGAGGATCCAGTCTTAAAGCATCTTTAAAATCAAGAGCTTTTCAATCAGGGTATCTTACAAGTCTTTCAAGACATCACAAAGGCCATACAAGGACTTGAGACTAAAAGTGTAATTGGGAACAAGGGAAGCCTTCCAACTCAACCTCTTCCCAATCCAAAACCCCAATATGAAGTTAGCAAACTGAGCTTTTCAAATTAGATGGAGCAAGCTAAATCTATCACCACTCTTAGGAGTGGGAAGACCATTGATAAAACCATTCCGGTTAGAACTAAAAGCCTAAGGACTCGGAAGAGGACAATAATGATAGACCTAGCACTACTCCACAAGAATTAGAACTGGAACCTCAAGGGAAGTTGTTTGCTCCATTTCCCCAAAGGTTGATTGCACCAAAACCTCTCTAACTCTCAGGACATTCTAGAGGTGTTAAAACAAGTGAAGGTCAATATTCCTCTACTTGATGTCGTGAAACAAATACCTTCATATGCCAAATTTCTGAAAGACTTGTGTATGACTAAAAGACGTAAAAATATTTAAAAGAAAATATTTTTAACTAAAAAAGTGAGTGTCATCCTAAAGTAAGATGTGCCATAGAAATACAAAGATCTCGGTAGCCCAACCATTGCTTGTGTAGTTGGGAATTACCGCATTGAACATGCACTTCTTGACTTAGGAGCGAGCATAAATCTGATTCCTTACTCAGTCTACGAACAACTAGGTTTGAGTGAATTAAAACCCACCCGAACCACATTACAACTTGTTGATCACTCAGTTCATGTACCGAGAGGAATAATTAAGGATGTGTTGGTCCAGGTTGACAAATTCTACTACCCGATAGATTTTATTGTCTTGGATACTCAACCCATCATGGACATGAGCACTCAAATTTCCATCATTCTTGGTCGCCTATTCCTTGTCACATCAAATGCAATCATTAATTATAGGAATGGAGTCATGAGTATGTCTTTTGGGAATATGACATTGGAATTGAATATCTTTTTCAACACAGGCAAACAATGAGAGGATGAAGATGATCCCCAGGATATTAACCGGATTGATTCTTTTGTGGAAGATAAAGCACTTCTAACCTTATCCTCTGACCTTCTAGAGACGTGCTTGGTCCACTTCCATAATTTTGATGATGACATGATTAGGGATATGTAATGTCCCGAAAAAATCCATACACAGACCCGAGTACCACCTCAGGCAGAAATCACTAAGGACGGAATCCTTTAGAAATTAGACGAAATTAACTAAGTGTTAAACTAAATTAGCTATGAAATTCGCTTGAACCACTTTAAATACGAATCGCAAGACCCAAACTTGCAGAATCATCAGCGCTACATTACCCTGAAATCTAGGATCAATCTCATTACCCAGTTGCTCTCGGGAGCACACCGAAACTCCGTATCGGACCTGAACCACACGTCGAAAGTCCAATTACTACGAAATTATATAATTAAGACCGCCTTGCTGGACTTGACAACCACCTCGGAAATCAAGTCCAGATAGTGTCTCGAAGCTATTCTCTTGAGCCTAGAGTGAAGTGTGTGAGAAACGTGGATATTTTAGAAATAAAAATCTAAATTTAAGTAATCTGAGACTTGTCGCTTGCGGGCCAAATATAAGGATTTAGACCGTCAGAATCTGACCCAAATACACCCTCGGATAAAGAGAAATTTCCCATACATGGAAGTGTACTTGTGGCCCTGATCTGTTTCGGTGACCATTGAATGGAAACTAGTCCACCGCGATCGATCTGTAAATCCGATCGGACTGAAAACTTAACTTGACCTAGATCCATGGTCAGGGAGCTTAAGTCCAACCTTAGGCTCAAGGGGGGGCTCCGGAAGTGCTCCGTTAAGCTGAAACAGATGCTCTTTGGACATAACCTAAGTATACCTTGATCCTGGGGTCATTCCCATCAGTTTTAAGCCTATATAAGGGCCTTAAGCCCTCACTCTCTCATCCCATACGAATTTGGGAAACCCTAGGAGAGAGAAGAGAGGAAAGAGAGAGAAAGAGAGAGGGAGAGAGAGTTGGAGTTCATCCCTGGGATTCAATCCCATCACTCCACGTGCCTTACCACCACTTCCGTACCGCTCTATCGATGATACCGATCCTGTTCTTAGGTAAGAAATCCAACCCCTAATCTGTTTTAGGGTTTCAAATAGTGTAAGTGATGAAATAACTAACCTAATTCATGCTATAGGTCGTCAATCCACCGTTGACAAAGACTAAGTGTCTAAAATGACTCCGTTACATGTTTACCAGTGTAAGGTGTGGACTATAGACATATAGGTTATGGTTTTCAAGGCTTTCAATGTCGGTTAATGATTTATTCTTGACGTAGATGTTATTTCACATGCAAAATGCGATGTCTATTTTGTGTTTCAGTTATATACGAACTATGTGGCGTTTAGCGTATTCTTTATATTTGTAGAAAGTACCGTATACGTAGGAAATCTATGAGGTTAATGCACTACTCCACATGCTTTTTGGTTACTTCTATTCTGACTACTTGGTTACTTCTGTTTTGACCACTTGGTTACTTCTGTTCTGACTACTTGGTTACTTCTGTTTTGACTACTCCACATGCTTTTTAGTTAAGGTTGAATGTGTATGGGGCTATGCTATGGTCCAGGCAATCGGTAACAGGCTTTGAGTTCGTGGCTGAGATTCATTCTCCAAATGAGTTCCTCCACCGTGGCGTGATGGGATTGAAAGGGTGTTTGCCATGATTAACTGCCGTCTAGACTTATATAGTTTATATATTTTATATATCTATCACAGTCTTCCACTTGCATAATTTAACTGTCTCTGGAGTATAATATGCTGTTTTGGTGTAATCCCACTCATGTTTAATGCACTAACACAGACAACATTTAATCATCATTATCTATGTTGCATAAATGATGCGTTGGAACTCGGGAGTGGAGCTTATGCTCAACCTCCAATTTTTAGGGCGTTATAGGATATGGAGACCATGCTAGATACTGTACCGATACTTGAAGTTAACCAATGAAGGGTACAATTTGAAAAGTTGACCCAAACTGATGGAGTGCCTCTACCGTCTAAACTCAAGGCACCGAAGCTTGACCTAAAACCTTTGCCATATGATTTGAAATATGCCTACTTAGGTCAAGATGAGACATACCCGGTGGTGATTTCTTCCCACCTGGAGCAAGAGCAAGAGATTATGCCCATCTCTACTCTCATTGAGAACAAGGGAGCCCTTGGATGGTTGATTGCGGACCTCAAGGGAATTGACTCTTTGATTTGTACTCACTGCATTTATCTAGAGGATAATGCGAAGACCTCTGGGCAACCACAACGTAGACTAAATCCAAATATAAAGGAAGTGATTAAGGCCAAGGTTCTTAAGCTATTGCATGTGGGTATCATATACCTGATATCCGATAGTCAATGGGTGAGTCTAACTCAGGTGGTTCCTAAGAAGTCTGGAATCACCATCGCAGCCAATGCCAACAATAAACTCATGCCAACTAGAGTTACTACTGGTTGGAGAATGTACATTGACTACAGGAAGTTGAATACCGTCATGAGGAAGGACAACTTCCCGTTGCCCTTCATTGATTAAATCTTGGAAAAGTTAGCTGGTCATTCATACTATTGTTTCCTTGACGAGTATTCAAGCTACAACTAGATAGAGATAGCCCTTGAAGACAAAGAAAATACCACGTTCACATGTCCATTTGGCACCTTTGCTTACTGAAGGATGCCATTCGGATTGTGTAATGCCCCTGCCACTTTCAGCGATGTATGATGAGTATTTTTTCTGACATGGTGGGGCAATATATAGAGGTCTTCATGGACGACTTCTTGGTCTTTGGTCTATCTTTCAGCGATTGCTTAGAACATCTTAAATGTTTGCTGAAAAGATGGGAAGAAAAGAATTTGGTACTCAATTGGGAGAAGTGTCATTTCATGGTTCGTAAGGGAATTGTTCTTGGACACATCATCTCATCCAAGGGAATTGAGGTAGATAAAGCGAAAATTGATCTTATCTCTACCCTACCTCCACCCAAAAGTATACGAGATGTGCGATCCTTCTTAGCACACGTTGGGTTTTACAGGACATTCATAAAGGACTTTAGCCACATCTCTCATCCTTTGTGTAATTTACTTCAAAAGGATATTCCATATGAGTGGATTGAGCAATGTTAAGAAGTTTTTTTTAAGCTCAAGGGCATGTTGACTACCACACCTATCATGCAGCCACCCGATTGGAATATTCCTTTTGAACTTATGTGCGATGCGTCTGACTATGCTATTGGGGCAGTGTTGGCCAGAGAAAAGATAAGAAGCCCTGCTTTATTCATTATGCAAGTAAGACTCTAAATTCAACCCAAGTGAATTACTTGACTATGGAAAAGGAACTCTTGGCCATAGTATTCGATATGGACAAATTTAGATCTTACTTGATCCGATCCAAGATCATTATCTACACAGATCATGCAGTGCTCAAGTATCTTCTTTCTAAGAATGATGTTAAGTCCTACCTGATAAGATGGATCCTCATACTCTAGGAATTTGATTTGAAAATAAAAGATAAAAAGTGAGTAGAAAATGTAGTGGCTGACAATCTTTCACGGCTCGATCTTCTAGAATCCCTAGAGACGACACCCATAAAAGACATGTTCCCTGACGAACAATTGTTTAAAGTCTTCCACGTACCTTGGTATGCTGATATTTCTAATTATCTTGTCATAGGTTTCACGCTGACACATTGGACTGTGCAAGATAAAAAGAAAATTTTCACCGAAGTACGCAAATTCTTCTGGGATGATCCGTACTTATTTAAATATTGCCCAGATCAGATTTTAAGAAGATGTGTGCCAAAAAATGAACACCAAAGTGTCATTTCCTTTTGTCACACTTAGGCCCGTGGTGGTCACTTTTTTGCCAAAAAGACAATGGCCAAAATCCTGCAGTGCAGCTTTTATTGGCCCACTATGTTCAAGGACACTCACAAGTTTTGTAAAGCTTGTGAGTATTGTCAAAAGTTGGTAGCATTATCCTGTCAAAATATGATGCCTTTAAAGCCCATTCTCATAATCAAAGCATTTGATTGCTGGGGCATCGATTTCATGAGACCATTCCCCCAATCTCATGGGAATTTATACATTCTATTAGCCGTAATTATGTCACTAAATGGGTCAAAGCGATCTCGTGCTGGAACAATGACCATCAGACGGTCATTAAATTCTTAAAAGAAAACATTCTTTCCCGGTTCGAAACGCCTCGGGCCATCTTTAGTGATGGCGGATCACATTTTTGTAATAGGCTATTCACAAACTTAATGAAGAAATATGACATCTCTCACACGATGAGCACTCCATACCACCCACAGACAAGTGGGTAAGCTGAGATTTCTAATAGGGAGATTAAATAAATTTTAGAAAAAATGGTTAACCCTAGCCGTAAGGATTGGTCAATCCGATTGACCGATGCTCTATGGGCTTACCATATCGTATTTAAAACTCCTATTGGAATGTCTCCCTTTAGACCTGTTTATTGGAAGGCTTGCCACTTACCTGTAGAGTTAGAACATAGAGCCTACTGGGCGATTAAAAATTTGAACTTTAATTTGGATAACGCTAGCTCGTTGCGTAAACTTCAGTTGAATGAACTTGAAGAAATCTGGAATGATGCATACGAAAACTCGAGAATTTACAAGGATAGGATGAAAGTGTTTCTTGACCAAAATATTCTTTGAAAGTCATTCACACTAGGTCAAAAAGTCCTCTTATACAATTCTTAGTTACATCATTTTCCAGGAAATTTCAATCTCATCGGACCGACCCTTTCACTGTTACAAATGTCTATCCTCATGGGGCCGTTGAGATAGAGAATCCAAATAATGACAATGTTTTTATAGTAAATGGACATCAGTTGAAGCCATTTATGGAGAAATTCGATTCAGAGGACATGTCCATACCTCTGAGTAATCCTGTTTACCAGGATTGATCTCCTAGTCTGATGGAGGTATAGGTAGGTTATCACTTTCATAGGACTAGGGTAATTTGGTTTTTGCTGTTTAGGATAGTTTACCTATACTCTATTGAGTTTTGTTGTGTGTTAACCCATGTTATGCTGAGATCCGCAGAAAAGCTTCAAATTTCCTTTCTCCAGGTACTATCTTTCCAGAGAATTGTGTCCAGAGTGTTCCAGAGAGTTGCTCCAAAAATCTGCAAATGTTTGATGTTATTGAGAACTCCATCCAATTTATCTGCAACCAAACTTGATTTTCTATAATTCTTCGTGAAATTGCGGTTTAGACCACTGTAGTGGAGGTATGGAATGGTCCAAGAGTCCTAGAGGGGGGGGGGGGGTGAATAGGACTTTTCTCTGATTATACCAATTTAAAACTTTATTGCCTAACTTAAACTGATTTACAATTTAGCTAAGTAAGGTAATGTAACTCTAAAGGCTTCCAAGCCAATAGAGGGTCCAATCACATAGGCTACTCAAGATATACAAATAAAGCAACTAGCATATAACATTGTGAACTTGTATGTGGAAAATGTTAGTTATCAATCTTAAACAATCATTCAATTATGCATAAATAATCAAGCATTCAAACTATATGATCATGATTAAATAGATGCGCAAACGATAATTCCAAACACAAGGATGTATAGTGGTTTGGCTATGTGCCTACTCCACTCTCAACAATCGCACTCTATCCTAGAGTATGCTAGATTTCACTATCAATGGTTTTAAATCAGGTTCACCATAAACCTTTACAACCCTACACAAAGGATTCACAATTTATGCTCTTCATTCAAGCAAAGGTCCTACACTATGAACCTGTGTTTAGTCCCCAAGGCAAAGGTCCCACACAAGGCACCTACATTTAGGCCGACCGATGAAGGTCCCACATAAGGAACCTATGTTTAGGCACACCAGCCAAGGTCCCCCACTAGGCACCTAATCGAGTTTGTGGATAACAAACTCTTAGCCTCAATCCTATACGAGAATTATGACTAACTTGTGGACTCTTAACAATGACACTTATCAGAATGAGTCCTCTTTTGTAGCTTGTCTTGGGTTGCTTGATCTTTGCTCTTTCGTGCTTGAATCAGCTCCCCGATGCTCCCCTGATCACTATACTGTGATTTTCTTGTTGTATCAGCTTCATGATCAAGAACCTTGCATATAATGTTCCTTTAAAGACAACTAAGGTAATGAGAATGTGTTAAATCTCCTATCAAAGGTTATGAATGGATTTCCTAAGGGATTCAACCAATGAATGTTCTAAAGTATCATGGAAATAAACGATTTGTCAATAGGTTTGGTCTGTATACTCTAGAATAGGCTTGAGATCATTTTCTTCATCAATAAGAGCTTTGAATGCTCATTGAAGTGGGGAATCACAATGAAGAAGCATGAATCTCATGTGGATAGAGTGTAGGATGAGTGGGATAAGCTTGGGATACACCAGAGACTCTAAAATGCCTAAATCCACTAATTCCATAAAGTTCTAGATCTTGTATTTATAAAGAAAAAGTCTCAACAGATATAAAACGGCTAGTTTTTGGGTCCACCGAGTGAACCTTCGATGGTATCGAAATATCACTCGGACACCGAATTAGATCCTGAAGCTGCTAGATGAATTTGTTACTTTCGATGGCACCGAACTTTGTTCTTCGGTGGCAGTCGGTGGGACCGAATATCCAGTCGTTGGTCCAAATTAGCTTTGAAATGTTGCTGGATTGTTTTGGGCACTTTTAGTGGCACCGAATGTGTCTTCGGTGATACCGAATGACACTTCGGCGGTACCGAAGGTGCCATTCAGTGACACCTTCACCAACTGAATTGGAACAAACTTTCCTGTTTGAACTTTTGTCCAACAATTCATTCAACAACTTTGAACCTACTAAAGCCAACATTAGAGTGATAGAAAATATAGACTTAGAATGGCTTGAATAGATGATCTAAGTAAGTTTTCCTATTTAGTGTCAAGGTCATCTATAGGTAAGATTAAGATCATAGAAGCTTCTTGTACTTTGAACTTGTAGCTTGGGCTTTTGCTCCAGTTGCATCGTCAGTCTTCATTTGTCAAGGACCCATCCGACTACTTGACACAACTAGTCATGTGATTGACAAACATAGTGTACAAGGTGAGTGCACTAACAATCTCCCCCTTTGTCAATTACGTGACAAAAACAACCTAACCTACGACATTGTCATGGCCCATACCAATGACATATGAAAATAATGAAAGATTACATATCAAAATTTCAATTTACAACTCTAAACAATTTGAACATGTAACACAATAATGTTGCTCCCCCATAGTTTCTACCCCATAGTTTCTACTATGATTAACCTATAATAAGAAGGAACAAACTCTGCAGAACAAAAAATTATTGTTTTAGTGGGTAGGTTTCTTCTCCCTCTTTTTGTCAGTTATTGACAAAGGATGTACCAAAAAGCATGCCACGAACAAATAAATGATAAATTCAGTGTAGGGAAGAGAAGACATCCAATGCACTATAATGTTTAGAATAGAATAGCAGGGAATATATCAACATTATGTGATAAGCTCATTTCAATATATATATATATATATATATATATATATATATATATATATATATATATATATATAACCAGGAAGCAGATTAAATGATATGAACAGAAAAGATATCATCATGATTGCATTAAAATTACTACCCCAAGCTTGGGTAGAACAATCCATCATCCAAAAAGAAAAATAAACCCCTAAGGGCATTTAAAAAGCCCGAATATCATTAAGACAGCCTAAGTAACAAAATCTTGGGCTGTAGGGGTCAGTTTAAACTAACAACTATCCACACAATAGGTTATCATAACACATTCACAGAATCAGTAGATTAAGAAGGGCTTAGCTCCCTAGCCTCCACGGAATCATCCTGATGACAGGAAAGATGAGCTACAATGCGTTGCACAGTCTTCTGAATAGAATGAACTATTCTTTCCAATTTGGACTGGCGTTCAATGATTTCCTTTCATTACTCTCTAAGAGTGGTGAGAGTTTCGTCTAAGGAGGCAGAAGGAGCAGAATGTGCATTTGGAAGATCTTTGGTAGGCGTAGGAGCCTCTTCTGGAGGTGAATCGTTCTCAGCTTGAGGTCTCATCCCATGTCCAACTAGAAGTTGTATTCTTGTAATGCTGAGAGCTATGACTCTAGGGGCGGTGAGAACTTCACCCTTGTTTCCCTTTATCTCGAACTAGTTAGCCAACGACATAGCAACCGTCCGAATGGTATTCCATAGGTATTTAACTTAAAGGTTGACACAATTTGATGGAATATCATTGTGGGAAGACACATTGGTTCTTCCATTCCAAGTTTATATAGAGTTTCAACCATGAACAGGGTAAGTTCTATATAATTACCCGACCGAGGATATACATTGGACACGAATATAAGATGCAAAATGCAGTAATCATTGGACATTGCAATAGTGCAGAGAGCATTGCCTTTGCTCCACTCAATATTTTGACCATCACAAAGAAATTCAGTCCAAACAATGCATTTTTCACTAGTGGTCATATCGAGCTCAAATGGCTGTTCCAAGCAGATATGAATTTTGATCAAGGAAGCTACTCTGACAGGGGTAATATGAAAAGTTCTCCTGTGATAGTTGACCGTAATGGACAAGGGACTCATGGTCTTCTGGTTGGGTGCAATGAGACAAAAGGGTTTTGACCAGGTTTACATCCACTTCCCCTCCGAGAGACAAAATGGGATCCCAACCACGGTTGTGAAGGATATCGTAGACATTATTGTCAGTGAGACATGTAGTATCGACATTCCGTTCGCATATGAGTTTCTTAAAGGCAAATCGGGTTGTGATGGGACTCGGAGGAGGAGAGGGTTCTTTTTGGGAATCGAAAAGTCAAGTATTTTTACGAATATTGCGACCTCATTTGGGGCATATTGTTTAGACTTGGTACCAGAAGATTCCCCCCCTATCATGTTTCTTTTTGGTGCGTACCCCCCTTAGAGGAGTATATTCTTTATCTTCCATAATAAAAATGGGGTAGAGACGACAAGGGCAGAGCAAAAGGACCTATTAGGAAATGAATAGATGGAGAAAAATACCTGAGGAATGCCTTGGAAACGGTTGAGTTCGGTAAGGAAACTTTCAGTCGAAGGTTAAGAGAAACCGACAAAAAGTTAGGTCAAAAGGGGGCTATTTAGAGAACCGACTTATATAGCCCGCACGATTTCAATACCACCAATAGTCGCTTCAGTAATACCAAAGGTACTTAAAAAGATATTTGCAAGTATTTTCGGAATGATGTACAAGTATATATCTTTCATAAGTATTTTGGACATCTAAAAGACACCAAAATGGTTAACATATATATCTAAAAATATGAATAAAACTTAAGGATCAAAATTGAATGTACATATATGTTAAAAAAGAATAATAATATTAAGGCTAAGATTCCTCAATTATGACATTTAAAAGCAGTGGACCCCTAAGTAATGTTAAATTGCACAAACTCCAACAGATTTTTGGAGATCTCTAAATCTGTTGGCATCCAGTAGTTTTAAAGTGATGTCAAATATCTGTGTTTTGTTCGATAATGTTGAACTGTATTTTTTGAGATATTGATAGCACTTATATTGTCACAAAAAAGTGTCATTGTAGATTGCTTAATACCATAATCCATCAACATTTGCTTCATCCACAGAAGTTGTGTGCAACAACTACTAGCTGTAATGTATTCAGCTTCAGCAGTAGACAATGAGATTGAGTTTTGCTTTTTGCTATGCCATTATTGTTTCGACAAGAAACGAAAAGTATTTTGTTTCGAGGGATTACCTTACTTAATAACTACAAAGAGAAAGAATTAAGAGAATAATCATCCAATTTATTCATTCTAAATTCATCACATCCTTTCTATCCTTTGATTCTAAGATAGAGCCTTTATAATTAAAAGTACAAGTGCTGAATAGATTCAAATATAAATTTTGGCAGCATTCCAGTTCATATCATTCATGTCTCCATAAGAGATGAGTTGTGCTGTAACGACCCGTAAATCTCTGTACTATGGCTCGAGTACCACCTCGACCAGAAATCATTTAAGATTAAATCCTTTAGAATTTAACAAAGTTAACTAAGTGCTAAACTCGATTAGCCATGAATCCGTTGGAATCGCTTTAATACAATCTGCAAGACCCAAAACTTGCAAAATCATTGACTCTAGGTTACCCTAAAGTCTAGGATCAAACTCATTACCCGGCTACTCTCGGGAACGAATTGAAACTCCGTATTAGGTCTAGGCCGCACATCGGAAGCCCGATTAACACGAAGTTAAGGAACTAGGACCGCCTCACTGGGCTTGACAACCATCTCGGAAATCAGGTCCAGACGATGTCCCACGGCCATTCGCTTGAGTCCGAGAGAGGGAGTGTGAAAACCACTGTTTCTTTCTTTACAATAAATATCTTGAATAGTGATCTGGCACCAATCGCTTGCGGATCAGTATTAAGCAACCAGACCGTCAGAATCAGACCAAATTACACACCCTCGGATCAGGAAAAATTTCAGGAACATTTACATGTACTTGGAATTTCGGATCGTGGCCCACTGACCGTTGAACTGAAAATGGTCCGCCACATGTGATCTGGGATTCTGACCAGATGAAAATGTATTCCTACGTAGATCCATGAGTTGTGAGCTTAAGTCTGACGTTTGGCTCAAGGAGGTTCGCCAGAAACCCTCTTTTGAGCTGGAACGACGCCGAAATGCTTATAATAGAAGTACCCCTTGAACAGGAGTCTATTCCGGAGAGGTTTTAGGCTATATAAGGGCCTTAGAACAGCCCCTCTCACAGCCATACGAATTTGGGATAAAACCCTAAGGAGAGAGAAAAAGGAGAGAAAGCTTGGGATTTGTGGGAGTATCTTCCTCCTACTGCTTTCGATCATCACACGGGCTGCACCGCCTTTTTTCAGACACTTTCCCGGTGATACCGGCTCCGTTTTAAGGTGAGAAACCCTAACCCTAGATCTGTTTGGGTGAGTGGAGGTTATAGGATATGAAATAGCTAACCGGTTTCACTCTCTAGGCGATAAAACTGCCGAATACGAAAGCCCTTCGAACCTTGCTGATTTCTTGTGATTCCAAGGTGCAAGGTGAGGACTTTAGGTGTATAGGTTACGGTTTTCAACGCTTTCAATGTCAGATAATGATAGATTCATGATCTGCATGCAATTGCACATGTACAAAGTGCTTTCCGTTTTCTGTTTCGATTAAAGTTGTAGAATATGGAATTTCACATACTCTAGGTATACGTAGAAATACCGTATACGTATTTTTTTTTGGAAAAGTGTTTGACATGTTTATTTGATGTATGGTTATACGATATATGGATAAAATACTTGTTTGGCGAAAGGAATCGCCGTAATACATGTTTGCTTATAAACACTATGTATGTTGAAATTGTGTATTCTAGAAGATACCGTATATGTATGAATTTTGGAAATGCAATTGTCATGATTATTTGCTGTATGATTATGATATACATGGATAAAATACTCGCTTGGTGAAAGGATAGCCCAAATACATATTTTACTAACATACGTCATGTATGTTGAAATAGTGTACTCTAAGTGTTGTGTAAATGCTTGTGAGAGTAAATGCTTAGGTGTTAGTACCGTAGGTCGGTGCTGAGATGGAATTCTCAACTACCTTAGAGACATGTATGATTCCCTCCATGTGGTTGTTTACTCTAACCACTCACTTATGATGTATATGTATTTGTATCCCTACTTGTATAGTGCTCTATAACATGCTTTACAACATGCTTTATATCATACTTTATACCATGCCTTATGACATGCCTACTAGCATGCTTGTATTACTTTGTTTATCATGCTTTACTCCACATGCTATGGATGAGAACTGATTGAGTTTGGGACTATGTCTATACTCCAGACATTCGGTACCAGACTTGAGATTGTGGCTGAGATTCATGTCGCCACGAGGGATGTGTCTAACGAACCCGAGTCGTACTTCGGTTGGCGATAGTGGTTGGCCACACGGAGTGCTTTTGCGCTTCATATCGCCCAACTTGTTGTGCGCTCGAGCTTGTCAGGCTCGTCAAGTAACCCGATATGTCGAATGTGTGTTCACCATGTTTGGTCATTACTACTTGAACCTAGGGTACCAAACTTACCAGTGACAATCCCGTTAACCATGGTACCTCGATCCGCTAAGACTCATGAGCTGGACATGGTAGTATGAGACACCGTGGCTGAGTTGTCGGCCTATGCTGGGGCCACGTGCCTCCCCGTAGTGACCATTGAGCAACCCAAACTCGTGAGCCGAATACGGTGGTATGGGACACTATATTCGAGCTGTCGATACTTACGGCGAGAGCCGAGTACGATGAGACTTGTACTCGTGCTGACAGGCGACGAGTCCTCTGTAGTGTCTTCGAGTATACTCCAAGGTCTGTCATTGGCGACGAGCCCTTCACAGCAACTAGAGTATGAGTTGAGCCGAGTACGGTGAGACCTGTATTCGAGCTGACGGCCAGCGATTGAGCCAAGTACGGTGAGACCTGTACTCGAGCTGACGGTCAGCAATTGAGCCGCATACGGTGAGATCTGTATCCGTGCTGACGGGTGACGAGACCTTTGTGATGCCTTCGCTATGCCTCTCAAACCATAATATCGTATGAGATTAACTAGGATTGACGACCCTAGAATGGATCATGTTTGGGAATGATACAAGGGAGGTACCTTAGTTTCCCAATACTACTGTTTGAAATGGACTAATAATAACTCGGAAATCATGCTCATCATCGCACCGCATGTGCCTAGTAGATGTGGAGCACTGAGGGAGGTATGCATTCGCGAACGTAAGATGATGTCGCATGAGGGTGGTTTGGCAAGGGCATACATCATCATGTCATTTCATACTTGCATTTAATAAGAGTAGTTAAACTTGTTTGATTGTACTTCTTTATCATTACTGCTTGATTGCTTGATTGAATAACATGTTAACCTATGCTTTATTGTTCCACTGAGTTAGCTACTCACTCCCACGTTACGGGACGGTGTTGTATACACCAACCAGACTCTGTCACAGGTATAGACGGCACGTCGGTTCAGGAGGCGGAGCCCGATTTCGACGAGGACCAGGATGAGTTCTCATTCATGCAGTACTCTGACGGCTTTGCTTAGGCCGACTGCATCGCGGGAATTTCAGGACTCATCTTTTAGATTGTATTTTGATTTTTGACTTAAAAACAGTACATGTATATGGGTACTCAGTTAGTGTTCATACTCTGGTGCTCATGAAGATTTTGTTTCCTTACATACCTTATATATATAATTTCAGTCTTCCGCTTGCCTTTATACAATTGCACTGGAGTATGAATTATTGTGTTGGTATAATCTCATTCATGTTTATTGTTCTAACTCAGACAACATTTAACCATCATTATGTATGTTGCATAAGTGATGCATTGGAACTCGGGAGTTGAGTTCATACTCGACCCCCGAATTTCAGGGCGTTACATGTGCGAATCTTCTCCACGCATCTTCCTTTATAAATGTAATAAAAGAATTCCATAAATCCCTTGAGAGACTTGGAATAACTTGAGATATTCTGGAAAAATAGCATGGTATTGCCCCACAGATCATCTGCGCAACTCCTTGGTGAGTTGTACGGGTTAAGGAGTTGAGCGGGCCCGTGCAACTCACTAGGAGTTGCGTGGTTCAGTCCTAATGCTACTTATGCTTTCAGTGTAACTTGACTTTTCTATATTTTGCTTCAGCTTCTTTTCCTCAATATTCATTCTTTGATTTCTTTCCTTCTTCACTTCTTTGCCTTCCTTAATCAAATTTTATGCTCCAACAATGATACAAGACAATTTTTGATATAGAAACAACCTCCACTAGTGGACTTGCGATCATCAATGATCCCAGCCCAATCAACATCTGAGTACCCAACAATGATGGTAGATGTGTCAAATGGGTACCGTAAGCCAAAGTTAGTTGTCTCAGCCACAAATAGTATAATTCTTTTTACCATGAACATAAATGATTCTTTAGGGTCGGCTTGAAATCTAGCACATGCACTAATGCTAAAAGCAATGTCAAGCCGACTCGCGGTTAGGTAGAGTAAGCTGCCTATCATACTGTGATACAAGTGCTGATCCACACTCTTCCCATTGACATCTTTAGAAAGTTTAAGAGTGGTGCTCATGGGAGTATTCTGAGTGTGGCTAGAATCAAGTCCAAATCTCTTTATTGAATCTCTTGTATATTTGGACTGACACACAAATATACCATTTACCAATTGTTTCACTTGCAATCCCAGAAAGAAATTCAGCTCACCTACCATGCTCATCTCGAATTCAGATTTCATTAATTCAGCAAATTCATGAGCAGCATCTTCACAGGTGGATCCAAAGACTTCATCTACATAAATTTGGGCAATGAGTAAGATATTTCCAGTCTTTTTCGTAAATAGTGTTTTATCAACACTTTCCCTACAAAAATGGTGTTCTAGTAAAAATTGCATCATGCGCTCATACCATGCTCGGGGTGCTTTCTTTAGTCTATAAAGTGCTTTGCTCAATTTGTATATGTGTTAAGGATACTTATGATCCAGAAATCCTTTTAGTTGTTCAACGTATACTTCTTCCTTAAGTATACCATTGAGGAAGACACTTTTGACATCCATTTGGAATAATTTAAATTTTAATGCACATGCCATAGACATGAGAATTCTTATAAACTCAAGGAGAGTTATGGGGGCAAATGTCTCATCCAAATCAATGCCCTCAATTTTTAAGTAGCCTTGTGCCACAAGTCTTGCTTTATTTCTTACTACATTCCTTGATTCATCGGACTTGTTTTTAAAGATCCACTTTGTTCCGATGATGTTAGTATCAAGTGGCCTAGGAACTAGTTACCACACTTCATTCCTTTCAAATTGTTGGAGCTCTTCTTGCATAGTCGCAATCCAAAATTCATCTTGGAGAGCTTCTATAACATTTTTGTGTTCAATTTTAGAAGTGAAGCACAAATGATTAAAAATACCTTCAAGCTGTTGTCGAGTTTTCACACCATCATTGGGATCTCCAATTATTTGATTGATGGGATGATCCTTAATGAGTGGAAAGTTGTTCGATGGTTGAGGTTCATGAGGTGAAGTGACTTTGTTATGTGGTTTACCTATTGTGAGCTTGTCTACTTCATCCTCTATGTTGATTTCAAGACTATTCTGATCATGTGGTTGGTCATCAACAACCACATTGACAGATTCTTGAATGGTTAGTGTCCTTAAATTGTACACTCTATAAGCATGACTGTTTGTAGAATATCCTAGAAAAATCCCTTCATCGCTTTTAGAGTCAAATTTGCCTAGATGTTCTCTGTCTTTAAGAATAAACATTTACTACCAAACGTGTGAAAATATTTTACGCTAGGCTGTTTTCCACTCCATAGTTCATATGGAGTCTTATTCAATCTTACTCTAAGATATGCCCTATTAATTATATAGCAGGCGGTATTGACAGCTTTAGCATAGAAAGTTTTAGCCATGTTTTTACTATTGAGCATAATCGAGTCCATTTCCTGCAATACCCGGTTGTTTCTTTCAACCACTCCATTCTGTTGAGGTGTCTTTAGAGCTAAGAATTCATGTCGAATTCCATTTTTATCCCAATAACATTCGAATCGATTATTCTCAAACTCCCCACCACGATCACTCCTAATATGACTTATACAATACCCTTTTTCATTTTGAATTCGTTTTGCCATCTTCTAGAATTCTTCAAATGCATCGAATTTTTTCTGAAGAATGGCGACCCAAGTAAATCTGGAGTAATCATCCACTACCACTAGAAAGTATCTCTTTTTCCCATGACTCTCAACTTTGGTAGGTCCCACTAGATCTATGTGCAATAGGTCAAGTGGTTTGGAAGTTGCTATGGTGGTCATCTTTTTATGTCCAACCTTTATCTATTTACCTTTGAGAAAATCTCTGCATACAACCTTCTCCTTCTTCTTGATCTTAGGGAGACCTCTTACCAAATTTTTTAAGCTTAGTTTAGTCAAATTCCGGTAGTAGACATGTCCAAGTCTTTAATGCATAGCTTGGATTCATTGTTTAGGGCCATGTGGCATTTTGTGGATGGGATACTTTCTCCACTACTTTGAATTATGTTGTAGTTTATCACTTGTGCGAAGACCTTTCATGATAAGTTTACCTACGAGATCTGAGATCTTACACATAGCTTTTGAGAATGCAACTGAGTGTTCTTTGTCACAGATTTGGGAAATGCTTAGGAGATTATGTTTTAATCCATCTACACAAAGAACTTCCTCAATTCTGGGCCAGTCAGGCCCAACTATTGTCCATTTTCCAACAATCTTGGTGGAGCTCCCATCACCAAATGTGACTGACCCACCATCAAATTCTGCATAGTCACAGAAGTGGGTCCGATCACCTGTCATATGTCTGGAGCACCCGCTATCAAGATACCACTTAGAACTATTGCCTGCCTTTAGTGCAATATGAATTACGAGGCAATTGTTCTTACTTTTTATAACCCATTTGGTGACATTCCTTTTTGGAGATGTGGCTTTGTTCTCATCTTAGGGTTTTTTGGATTTTTTAGGTAACTCAACTAGATTTCCTAGTTGCTTTGGTTTTTCGATTTAGTTGAGCTACTTGATTTATCAGATCCTCTATGCTCTCAATCATTTTGGGTGGAGTAGGGTATTTTCTTCCTTCATTTGGTGTATGCTTTGATGGACTCTTTGTTCTCTGTATTATTTTTCCACTTAGTTTGAATTTTCCCATAGGGTTCAACATGGAAGTGGAGTGAAACCTATTAAATGCAAGACATTCAAATTTCTAGTGTCCCAAGTCTCCAAAAGAATGACAGATTGGAGTATTTTTTGTATTGCTTCCAGATGCAACAATTTTCTTGTTTACAGGTGCAACATCCCGAAAAATTGAGGGTCGAGTAGTACTCAACTCTTGAGTTTCCAGAACATCACTTATGCAACATAGATAATGATGATTGAATGTTGTCTGTATTAGTGCATTGAACATGAGTGAGATTAAGCCAAAACAGAATATCATACTCCAGAGACAGTGAATTAGCAAGCGGAAGACTGTGATAGATATATAAAATATATAAAAAAAACTGTGGTGAGTCTCCAGAGTGTGATAACATTACCAGGTTAATAAATTTCAAGTACATTTCTAAAATATACCAAATGTGTAAGTGTAATGTCTTCTATTCCAAGTACCATAGCCCCATCAATACAATACCAGGTCTTCATAGACCTGTCAGAGATCCACATGTAGGAAAACTCCTCCTCCACATCATAGTAGTCCGGCTCTGCTTCATAAGCATCGCCATCACCTGAAACTCAACAAATCTGGTTGGTGTGTACAACACCGTCCCGTAACGTGGGAGTGAGTGATCAACTCAGTGGAACAATAAAGCATAGGTTAACATGTTATCAACTCAGTCAAGCAGTAATGATAAAGCAGTACAATCAAACAATTCTAACTACTCTTATTTAATGCAAGTATGAAATGACATGATGTATGCCCTTGTCAAACCACCCTCATGCGACACCATCTTACGTTCGCGAATGTGTTCATCCCTCAGTGCTTCACATCTACCAGGCACATGCAGTGCGATGATGAGCATGATTGCCGAGTAATTATTAGTCCATTTCAAACAGCAGTATTGGGAAACTAAGGTACCTCCCTTATATCATTCCCAAACATGATCCATTATAGGGTCGTCAGTCCTAGTTAATCTCATACGATATTATGGTTTGAGAGGCGTAGCGAAGGCATCACAAAGGGCTCGTCACCCGTAAGCACGGATACATATCTCACCGTATGCGGCTCAATTGCTGGCCGTCAGCTCGAATACAGGTTTCACCGTACTCGGCTCAATCGCTGGCCATCAGCTCGAATACAGATATCATCGTACTCGGCTAAACTCATGCTCTATTTGCTGTTAAGGGCTCGTCGCCAATCACAGACCTTAGAGATATTCGAGGACACTACGGAGGACTCGTCGCCCGTCAGCACGAATACAGGTCTCACCGTATTCGGCTCTCGCCGTAGGTGTCGACAGCTCAAATATAGTGTCTCATATCACCATAATCGGCTCACGAGTCTGGTTGCTCACTGGTCACTACGGGAAGGCACGTGGCCCCAGCGTAGGCCGACAGCTCGACCACGGTGTCCCATACCACCATGCCCCACTTATGAGTCTTAGCGGATCGAGGTACCATGGTTAAAAGGGATTTCACTGGTAAGTTTGGTACCCTATGTTTAAGCAGTAACGTCCAAACATGGTGAACATACATAAGACCGATCGGGTTGCTTGACGAGCCCGACTAGCTCGAGCGCACAACAAGTTGAACGATATGAAGCGCATAAGCACTTCGTGTGGCCAACCACTATTGCCAACCGAAGTACGACTCGGGTTCATCGAACACATCACACGTGGCAAATGAATTTCAGCCACAAATTCAATCCCGTTACCGATTGCGTGGACTATAATCATAGCCCTAAACACAATCAATTGCAGATAGATAAAGCAGTAATGGATCAAGATTCAAATCATACAATCAAAGTCTGATATTATCTGTTTAGGGTTGTCAGGGTTGTTGCACGCACTCGTTGCTCCACTCCCCCATCACCCATGACGGATCATACAACATAAACATGAATTTAAACATACGCCTTACATAAATAAAATCATACAATCATTTGAGCATGTTAACAAGCATATCATAAAGCATATTATAAAGCATGTTATAAAGCACTACATAAACAGGAATACAAACATATATATTTCATAAGTGATTAAAGTAAACGACCTCATGGAGGAAATCATACATGTCTCTAAGGTAGTTAAGAATCCCATCTCAACACCCTTCTAAGGCATCAACATCCAAGCACTTACTCACACAAGCATTTTCACAAACACTTAACATACACTATTTTCAACATACTTAGTGTATGTTAGCAAACATGTATTAGGGCGAGTACTTTTGCCAAGCAAGTATTTTATGCATATATAATATATTTATACAACAAATAGTCATGGCAACTACATCTTTAAAATATATATGTATACGGTACTTTCTATAATACAGTATTTCTACATACATAGTGTATATTAGTAAAACATGTATTTGGGCGAATCCTTTCGCCAAATAAGTATTTTATCCATATATCATATATTCATACAACAAATAATCATGTCAAACACATTTCCGAAATTTATACGTATACGGTATTTTCTACGAATACCTAGAATATGTAAAATTCCAAAATCTACATCTTTAATCGAAACAGAAAACAGAAATTTGTACATGTGCAATTGCATGCAGATCATGAATCTATCATTATCTGACATTGAAAGCGTTGAAAACCATAACCTATACACCTAAAGTCCTCACCTTTTGTTGTAGAATCGTAACGGAGTCGATATATTTGCTAAGGCTTTGTATACGGCGATTCGGCAACCTATATGATGAAATAGGTTAGCTATTTCATAACCTACAACTCTTAAAACCCCAAATCAGCTTAGGGTTAGGGTTTCTTACCTAGAAACGTCATTGAAATCGCCGGTAAAGCGATAAGAATGAGGTGGTTAAGCACCTAAGGTAGCAATGAAGAAAGGCAGGAAGGATCTCCCACAACTCTCCCACTTTCTCTCTCTTTTCTCTCCTCTCTCTCAAATTCGTATGGCTGTGAGAGAGAGGATTCAAAGGCCCTTATATAACCTAAAATCTCACCAAAACAGACTTGGAAACAAGGTATACTTGGGTTTTGTCCAAAGGGCATCTGTTTCAGCTCAACGGAGGACTTCTGGCGGGCCTCCAAGAGCCAAAGGTCGGACTTAAGCTCACTAACACTGGATCTACATACTATTAAGTTTTCGTTCCAGTAGGGTTCCCAGATCACGCGTGGCGAACCAGTTTCAGTTCAACGGTCAGCGGATCTCGATCGGAGATTCCGAGTACATGTAAATGTGTATGAAATTTCTCCTGATCCGAGGGTGTAATATGGTCTGATTCTGACGGTCTGGTTGCTTAAAACTAATCCGCAAGCAACACGTGCCAAATTACTATTCAAGATATTTATTTTGTAAAGAAAATAAGTGTTTTCACACTCTCTCGCTCTCAGACTCGAGCGAACAGCCGTGGGACACTGTCTGGATTTGATTTCCAAGATGGTTGTCAAGCCCAGCGAGGCGGTCCTAAGTTCTTAACTTCGTATTAATCGGACTTCCGACGTGTGGTCCAGATCTGATACGGAGTTTTGAGATGCTCCCGAGAGCAGCCGGGTAATGAGATTGATCCTAGATTTTAGGGTAACCTAGCGTCAATGATTCTACAAGTTTTGGGTCTTGCAAATCGTATTTAAAGTGATTGGTGCTAATTTCACAGGTACTCTAGTTTAACACTGGCTAATTCTCGCCTAATTTCTAAAGGATTTAGTCCTGTATGATTTTTGTCTGAGGTGGTACCTGGGCCTTTGTAGTTTGTATATAAAGTGACCCAAGTTATACTACTTAGCTAGTTTAGGATAGTGTCTAGGATGAAAGTGCTTAGAAAAATTGAAAGATCAAGGTGGTGAATGGTGGGATTTGTGAAGGAAATGGGTTAAGGAGCGATTTTAGATTGTGAGATTCAGTTCTGACAAGTTAATAAGGTGTTAGGATCGACCCATTGCCTAAGGACGTCTAATTCCAGGTTGGGAAAAATCCGGGCTGTTACAATCTACCCCCCTTAAAACGAAATTTCATCCCCGAAATTGCGTAAGGGTAATGAGGAAAGATTTTATTATTTCATTTGTCTAAGATTTATTGTTTTCAAGTCTCTATGCGCTGTAGGGTGTATATTAGCCTGGTTCATTTTTGTCTACCCCCCTTAAAACTTATTCCTTTATCCAGTTCTCATACCCTGATGGTTCGCTATGATTTATTTCTTTACCTATTTGGAGTCTTGACGACAATTCCCAACAATTTATTGTAAGATAGCTGTTTTCATTGTTTGACCAACACGGAGAGACGTTTATAGTGGGCTTAATCCCAATACATCGATCATCTACCGGGCCATGGTAGGAATCTCATCGTATCCCTTCCGAATTCCGGTGGATCCTAGTCGTCTGCTCATCAGCAGAGAGTCCATTGGTAGTCACCTAGGATTGAGAATTGGGTCAAGCCACGAATGCTTCGCAGTTTATATTTCAGTAACTCCGTAGTCCGATCACTCTAAAAACTTAGGGAATGCCCACCACAGGAAGGTTCAAATTGTCTATTTCTAACGTTGCCCTTTAGGTCTTAGTCTAAGAGAGTCCTCGTTATTACCTATGTCAAAGGAAATGGTGAATAAAATCTTACTAGATCATCCTAAAACGGTTTCTCATAGTTGAACTACTAGGGCTTCTATAGTGTTCGTATTCAACGAGCACCGTTTCGATCCTGGCCAGTGGGGTAGGGTCCACCACGCCTCCGCTGCGCCACCCAGATCAAAAGTGTATTAGCCGACCTATCTAGATTAGGCTCATAATGTTCTACCCCCCTTAAAATTTTATTTTCACCCTCAAGGCTCAAGATCTATGTCCTGATCTGTATGTCGGAACAAGGTGTAATTTAGGACCTACCCTTGACATGAAATGGGATGCGGTCTCCCACTACATTGGTCTTCTTTTCATCGATGATGTGTATTATGGCATTGGTACCTATGGTTATCGAAATGAGATAAAAATGATGGGTAATGTGGTTGATTTCAGGGGTAGGTGTGAGTTTGAGCCAAGATGCCTAATTCTACCAAGAAGTTTTGTCGCGGTCCAGACTTATCCTATTTAATCATGTCTAGCTTAATAGGCATGCTATCTTTCTACATTCATAAGCACAATATGTATGCCGACATGGCATGCGATTTGGGACCTAATTCCTAACTGTCTGTTGCCCATTTGGGCAATTCCTTAGGCCTAAAAGACAAAGTCTCTATCGGCTATATACTCCTAACACTTCTCAAGGACAAAGTTATAAACTTTTAGTTACAAATGGTCGGGCCAACACGGAAAGAAAGTTGTGTAGTGGGTCTGAGTCAGTTAAACTGAATAACTAAGTCTATTATTCAATTGGCTTAGCATAATTAATTAGTCCTTTACCTTTCTTAGCCTAACCAGTAGTCTAGTCGCAACGTATGAGTAGCGGTAATCCACTAGTTGTGATCCAAAGTCTATGCCTCTACAATAGATGATTTCATACCATTTTAAATAAGGGAAATTGTTTTATCGCTTAGAGTCAAGCGTTGTCTAATTGGAACTGAGTTGTACAGACTTAAATTAACTACTCTTGGGCACTTCACACATGCTCATACCAGCTAAGAGGATCCTAAGGTTCACATTATTAATTTGTTGAATTTCCTCTATGGTCAGGTCTGTTGAAATCTAGGAGCACCGCTCTAGGTTCAAACTCCAAGGGCCTATTTGGCTTAAATGGGACTGCATTGCTAATCTCACTTCAGGATTGGGAATGGCTTGTTTGGTAGGAGGGTGGGTGGTATAAAAATTAATTTTATAGGCTTTAGAAAATGAGTCTTGTGTGGGAAAGCGTGAGATGGGAGTTCCAAATGAGAGGAAATGAAGAGGGGAGGGTGTAAGTACTACTGTGAACGGTGGATATAGATGGGTGATGACCGAAAATGACGGATTGAGTGATTGGAGTAGAGGTTTGGGAGAGAAAACAACACTTTTGCAAGAAAGGGAGATCTTAAAGGTGGAATTTGTGAAGGAGGTACTAGTTTGGGGGGGTTTTAGTCGACAACCCATATACTAGGGGGTTCCCCTAGCCCCCAAACACGATCGGCCCGGACGGCAGGCCCGGCCCAGCAAAAAAAGTGGCGAGGCCTCGCCGACTTGGTGAGGGCCTCGCAGAAAATTTTTGTTTTTTTCAAAGGGGGGCCCCATGGACGTGTTCCTACAGTCCCCTAGGCTCCAAAAAAGTATGGGGCCCACCCTGGATCCCTTCGGAAGTGCTCTGATTGGTCTCCGACTCCATTTTGAGCCGTATCGGGGCCAAAATGCAAACCTGAATGATTTTATGTGATGTATAGCATATGATTTTGGGGTAGGAGGAGCTAATCCATCCAAATAACCTATTTATTTGGTCATATTCAACAATTTGAATGGTCAAAAGTCCAATTTCTACATATATTTACTATTTATAGTAAATTTTTGTTTAAGTATTATTATTCATCATTTATACATTAGTATTTATGTCTAGTATGAAAGGATTTTAAAAAAAACTTAAAGAATGAAGTCGTGCAATGAGAGATTTTGAAGAAATTGGGTAAAAAGGGGTTTTAGGCTTTGGTGTTGTGGTTGACCCACAACCTAAGAACATTCAGTTCTAGGGAATGACTTAAACCTGTCGACTGACAGCCTAGAACTGATTCGGGATCGTTTCGCGTGATCATGGGTGTGTACGGGCCCAATCTCAGCGGTCGATTTCGATCGGTTTCGCCGTTCGGGGAAATTGGAAAATCCTACGTCGGTTTCTACGTTCCGTCGCTCCCTCCTAAGTCAGAGTGCGTCAGAGTGCGTCAGAGTGCGTCATGTGACCATAACCCGGGTCTGGTTTAATCCAAATCATGCTCTGATACCAACTGTAACATCCCGAAAAATTGAGGGTCGAGTAGTACTCAACTCTCGAGTTTCCAGAAAATCACTTATGCAACATAGATAATGATGATTGAATGTTGTCTGTATTAGTGCATTGAACATGAGTGAGATTAAGCCAAAACAGAATATCATACTCCAGAGACAGTGAATTAGCAAGCGGAAGACTGTGATAGATATATAAAATATAAAAAAAAAACTGTGGTGAGTCTCCAGAGTGTGATAACATTACCAGGTTAATAAATTTCAAGTACATTTCTAAAATATGCCAAATTTGTAAGTATAATGTCTTCTATTCCAAGTACCATAGCCCCGTCAATACAATACCAGGTCTTATAGACCTGTCAGAGATCCACATGTAGGAGAACTCCTCCTCCACATCATAGTAGTCCGGCTCTGCTTCATAAGCATCGCCATCACCTGAAACTCAACAAATCTGGTTGGTATGTACGACACCGTCCCGTAACGTGGGAGTGAGTGATCAACTCAGTGGAACAATAAAGCATAGGTTAACTTATTATCAAGTCAGTCAAGCAGTAATGATAAAGCAGTACAATCAAACCATTCTAACTACTCTTATTTAATGCAAGTATGAAATGACATGATGTATGCCCTTGCCAAACCACCCTCATACGACACCATCTTACGTTCGAGAATGCGTTCATCCCTCAGTGCTCCACATCTACCAGGCACATGTAGTGTGATGATGAGCATGATTACCGAGTAATTATTAGTCCATTTCAAATAGCAGTATTGGGAAACTAAGGTACCTCCCTTATATCATTCCCAAACATGATCTATTCTAGGGTCGTCAGTCCTAGTTAATCTCATACGATATTATGGTTTGAGAGGCGTAGCGAAGGAATTATAAAAGGCTTGTCACCCGTCAGCACGGATACAGATCTCACCGTATGCGGCTCGATTGCTGGCCGTCAGCTCGAATACAGGTCTCACCGTACTTGGCTCAATCGCTGGCCATCAGCTCGAATACAAATCTCACCGTACTCGGCTCAACTCATGCTCTATTTACTGTGAAGGGCTCGTCGCCAATCACAGACCTTAGGGTATACTCGAAGACACTACGGAGGATCGTCGCCCATTAGCACAAATACAGGTCTCACCGTATTCAGCTTTCGCCGTAGGTGTCGACAGCTCGAATATAGTGTCCACATACCACCAAAATTGGATCACGAGTCTGGTTACTCACTGGTCACTATGGGGAGGCACGTGGCCCCAGCATAGGCCGACAGCTCGACCACGGTGTCCATACCACCATGCCCGGCTCATGAGTCTTATCGGATCGAGGTACCATGGTTAAAAGGGATTTCACTGGTAAGTTTGGTACCCTAAGTTCAAGCAGTAGTGTCCAAACATGGTGAACATACATAAGACAGATCGGGTTGTTTGACGAGCCCGGCTAGCTCGAGCACACAACAAGTTGAACAATATGAAGCGCATAAGCACTTCGTGTGGCCAACCACTATCGGCAACCGAAGTACGACTCAGGTTCGTCGAACACATCACACGTGGCAAATGAATCTCAGGCACGAATTCAATCCCGTTACCGATTGCGTGGACTATAATCATGGCCCCAAACACAATCAATTACAAATAGATAAAGCAGTAATGGATCAAGATTCAAATCATATAATCAAAGTCTGATATTATCCGTTTAGGGTTGTCAGGGTTGTTGCACGCACTCATTGCTCCACTCCCCCATCACCGATGACGGATCATATAACATAAACATGAATTTAAATATATGCCTTACATAAATAAAATCATACAATCATTTCAGCATGTTAACAAGCATATCATAAAGCATATTATAAAGCATGTTATAAAGCATGTTATAAAGCACTACATAAATAGGAATACAAACATATATATTTCATAAGTAAGTGATTAAAGTAAACGACCTCATGGAGGAAATTATACATGTCTCTAAGGTAGTTGAGAATCCCATCTCAACACCCATCTAAGGCATCAACATCCAAACACTTACTCACACAAGCATTTTCACAAACACTTAACATACACTATTTTCAACATACTTAGTGTATGTTAGCAAACATGTATTAGGGCGAGTCCTTTCGCCAAGCAAGTATTTTACGCATATATAATATATTTATACAACAAATAATCATGGCAACCACATCTCTAAAATATATATGTATACGGTACTTTCTATAATACAGTATTTCTACATACATAGTGTATATTAGTAAAACATGTATTTGGGCGAATCCTTTCGCCAAATAAGTATTTTATCCATATATCATATATTCATATAACAAATAATCATGTCAAACATATTTCCAAAATTTATACGTATACGGTATTTTCTACGAATACCTAGAATATGTAAAATTCCATAATCTACATCTTTAATCGAAACAGAAAACAAAAAGCACTTTGTACATGTGCAATTGCATGCAGATCATGAATCTATCATTATCTGACATTGAAAGCATTGAAAACCATAACCTATACACCTAAAGTCCTCACCTTTTGTCGTAGAATCGTAACGGAGTCGATAGATTTGCTAAGGCTTTGTATACGGCGATTCGACAACCTATATGATGAAATAGGTTAGGTATTTCATAACCTACAACTCTTAAAACCCCAAATCAGCTTAGGGTTAGGGTTTCTTACCTAGAAACGTCGTTGAAATCGCCGGGAAAGCGATAAGAATGAGGTTGTTAGGCACCTAAGGTAGCAATGAAGAAAGGCAGGAAGGATCTCCCACAACTCTCCCACTTTCTCTCTCTTTTCTCTCATCTCTCTCAAATTCGTATGGCTGTGAGAGAGAGGATTCAAAGGCCCTTATATAGCCTAAAATCTCACCAAAACAGACTTGGAAACAAGGTATACTTGGGTTTTGTCCAAGGGGCATCTGTTTCAGCTCAACGGAGGACTTCTGGCGGGCCTCCCTGAGCCAAAGGTCGGACTTAAGCTCACTAACATTGGATCTACGTACCATTAAGTTTTCGTTCCAGTAGGGTTCCTAGATCACGCGTGGTGAACCAGTTTCAGTTCAACGGTTAGCGGATCTCGATCGGAGATTCCGAGTACATGTAAATGTGTATGAAATTTCTCCTGATCCGAGGGTGTAATATGGTCTGATTCTGACGGTCTGGTTGCTTAAAATTGATCCGCAAGCAACAAGTGCCAGATTACTATTCAAGATATTTATTTTATAAAGAAAATAAGTGTTTTCACACTCTCTCGCTCCGGACTCAAGCGAACAGCCGTGGGACACTGTCTGGATTTGATTTCCGAGATGGTTGTTAAGCCCAGCGAGGCTGTCTTAAGTCCTTAACTTCGTATTAATCGGACTTCCGACGTGCGGTTCAGATCTGATACGGAGTTTCGAGATGCTCCCGAGAGTAGCTGGGTAATGAGATTGATCCTAGATTTTAGGGTAACCTAGCGTCAATGATTCTACAAGTTTTGGGTCTTGCAGATCGTATTTAAAGTGATTGGTGCTAATTTCACAGGTACTCTAGTTTAACACTGGCTAATTCTCGCCTAATTTCTAAAGGATTTAGTCTATATGATTTCTGTCTGAGGTGGTACCTGGGCCTTTGTAGTTTGTATATAAAGTCACCTAAGTTATACTACTTAGCTAGTTTAGATAGTGTCTAGGATGAAAGTGCTTAGAAAAATTGAAAGATCAAGGTGGTGAAGGGTGGGATTTGTGAAGGAAATGGGTTAAGAAGCGATTTTAGACTATGGGATTCAGTTTTGACAAGTTAATAAGGTGTTAGGATCGACCCATTGCCTAAGGACGTCTAATTACAGGTTGGGAAAAATTCGGGCTGTTACAACAGGTGATGTAGGAACGGGTCTTGATTTTCCAATTTTAGAGCCCAAACCTCTTTTGTCCTTATGGCTTCTTCCCATTCCAAGAAGTTTTTCCAGTTTTTCACTACTTTATGAAAATTTGTAATTAAGTTCAAAAGACTATTTTGACTTTTCTAAATCGAATCTCAGTTTGTGGTTTTCATTTTTGAGTTCTTCATTTTCTGATTTTAAAAGTTCAATCTGTTTATTTAGTTTTTGATTTTTAGACTCAAGGGACGTTGAGGTTCTTTCAAACTTGTCATTTTCAATATGATATTGTTGAAGATCATTTATCATTTACGTATTTATTCCTGATGTTTCATCTAGATCTTTTTGCAATTGTTTATTTTTGTTTTTGAAATGCCAAGTTTTCTGAGAATACTAATGTTATGTATGTAGAGTTGATCATAGGCATTGTTTATACTTTCTTTTTCTTCTTCTTCTTCTTCTTTTTCCTTGTTGATTTGATGTTCATTTAATTCTTCATTATCCATACCTACTACTTTTGTCAAGATCTCCCTCTAGGCTGTTAAACCCTCAAGAGAAACCTCTCTCTGATACCAATTGAAATTATGGTTTACACTGCTATAGTAGAAGTATGGAATGGTCCATGAGTCCTAGAGGGGGGTGAATAGGACTTTTCACCAATTATACCAATTTAAAACTTTATTGCCTAACTTAAACTATTTGCAATTTAACTAAGGTAATGTAATTCTCTTGTGATTGATTGTGGGAATTGGTATATACTGTTGTTTGTCATTGTCTACAGGGCATGGCTAAGTGATGGAATCACTTCCAATCCTCATGAATCTCATCCATTAAGAATTAGGTCAATGGAAGTTCAAATTTGGTTTTATTGAGATATGTTCCAATTGGACATGATAAGTCTCCGATTCCAATTGTGTCCTTGAATCAAGCACAGTATCACCCTGATTGCTACAAGTGTTTCCTAAAAAACCCTAGTTCCTACCATTGAATTATTAAGTTTCTAATTAAACACTTAACAATTTTTCGCTTTAATTTTAGATTTAGATTTACATTTTTTTTTCTAGTTCTACTTCTAGTTGCTTTTAGAATACACACGAGATTAGTCCCTGTGGATTCGACCTCAATCTCACCGAGATTATTGCTGCATCATGACCCTACACTTGGGGTTGTGAACAGGCTATCAAAATTTTAAATTTTAACTTGGACAATGCTGGCTCTCTACGCAAACTTCAATTAATGAAGTCAAGAAAATCTGAAACAATGCATATGAGAACTCAAGAATTTACAAGGAAAGAATGAAGGTGTTCCATGACAGGGACATCCTTTGGAAATCATTCATAACTGGTCAAAAAGGTTTTATGTACAATTCTTGGTTACATCTTTTTCCATGTAAACTTCGATCTCATTGGATCGGTCCCTTTATTGTTACTAATGTCTATCCCCGTGGGGCTGTCGAGATAAAGAATTTGATGAATGACAATGTCTTCAAAGTGAATGGACATCATTTTAAGCCATTTGTTGAGAAGTTTGATTCAGAAGACATGTTTATGGCTCTGACTGATCTTGTGTACCAGGATTGACCTCCTAGTCTGACGAAGATGTAGTTAGGTTTGTTTCTTTCATAAGATTTAGGATTAGGATAGTTTGATTTCAGTTTGTTTAGTTTTCGTGCTAACCCATTTACATGTTGAGAACTTTAGAAAAGCTTCTATTCTTCTTCAGGTACTACCTTTTCATAACTACTCCTTTCTTTTTTGTTGACTCATGTGCATTGCATACTTATATCTTTTACATTGATGACAATGTAGATTTTTGGTTGGGGGGTGTGGATTACGTAAACTAATCAGTGTTTTCTTAGTTTTGAGCAAAATTTGTGAAAATGTTCAATTTTTCAAGTAAAATTTGCTCAAGAAATGATTGTTTATGTAATTAAGAATCCTTTGAGTTTGATATTAATTGAGTTTTGAATTATTGGAGTTTGATCAATCGACTATCATCTCAGTTCTTACATTTAACTGATTAAGAGGAAGTTTGAATATTATGTTAATCCAAGTCCAAAGCCACATTCAAATTACTTTCTGTGAATAATTCTAGAATTTATAATGGTTAGCATGTACATCATTGATAGATATTAAGGATCGAGTCTAGAGAATTTTATCCACCTTAAAAAGATGAAAAGAACCAGTTAAAAAATAGAAGATCGATAAAAAGGTCATGTACGATGCAAAGACCAAAAAAGAATGAAAAACTGAAAAGTTGAAAAGACTGAATGAATAAAAGGGATGGTCGATATAAAATAAAAAGCTGGAAAAAGAAGGAAAAGGGGATAAGTTCGAAATTAGTACTTGAGTTTTCAACTAATCTTAATATGGTGAACATGACTAACATTATGAAATGATAGTATTCATATGGAAATTAAGTTGATATTCGCTAAGCACATTGAAAAACTTGATATATGAATTTACACTCTTAAGTAACTGATAAAGAACCTATCTGATTGATTGCTTATATGATTCAACTTTAGGTTTTCAAAATCCCACTTTCTCGTCTTAATTCTACTCATTCATACTTGATTGCACTAAGGGGTTCACTTTTTTGTGATTACTCCCAATTTGTTTGCCTATTTGACGGGCACCACATACTTTATTTTCAACCTTTTTCAATTTGGGTAGACCACGTAGATGATCTCTCCTGCTTAATTTATATAAGTCTCTATAGTTTACATGTCTAAGACGTTGATGCCAAAGTTCAGTAACAAGTGTGATTTGTAAAGCAAAGTTGTTAAGACATAAAAATATATATATTTCTCTCTCTAGAAGTCTCAATGTGCATCCATCCCCTCAGTGTGGAAATTTCATTGTGATCCTTATTAGAGTGCAGAGACCCTTGCTGAGAAGCACCAGGTTGTGCGCCCCTAGTTGTGCACCCCCTACCTAGATTCCTATTGTGCGCCTCTACCTAGATTCCTGTTGTGCGCCCTTACCTAGATTCCCGTTGTGCACTAGAAGTTGTTGTGCATTGGAAGTTGTTGTGTGATGGAAGATGTTGTGCGCTGGAAGCTGCTATATGCTAGAAGCTGTTGTGCGCTGGAAGTTGTTGTGCGCTGGAAGCTGCTGCGCGCTGGAAGGTTGTTGTGCGCTGCAAGCTGTTGCGTGCTGGATGCTGTTGTGCACTGGAAGCTGTTGTGCGTTGGAGGCTGTTAAGCGCTGGAAGTTGTTGTGCACTAGAACTTGTTGTGCGCTAGAAACTGCTGTGCCCTGGAACCTGTTGTGCATTGGAAGTTGTTGTGCGTTGGAAGCTGTTGTGCGTCGGAAGATGTTATGCCCAAATATCTGTAACATCCTGAATTTTTGCCAATCTAGAATTAAACGTCCTTAGGCAATGGGTCGCTCTTAACACCTTATTAACTTGTTAGAACTCAATCCCAAGTCTAAAACCAAACCGCTTTTGAACCCATTTCCTCACAATCCCAAATCCCACCCTTCACCACCTTGTTCTTCAATTTTCTAAGTACTTTCACCCTAGATGCTATCTTAAACTAGCTAAGTAGTATAACTTGAATCACTTTATATACAAACTACAAAGGCCCAGGTATCACCTTAGACAGAAATTACTCAGGACTAAATCCTTTAGAAATTAGGCGAGAATTAGCCAGTGTTAAACTAGAGTGCCTGTGAAATTACCACCAATCGCTTTAAATACGATCTGCAAGACCCAAAACTTGTAGATTCGTTGACGCTACATTACCCTAAACTCTAGGATCAATCTCATTACCCGTCTGCTCTCGGGAGCATCACGAAACTCCATATCAGATCTGGACCGCACATCGGAAGTTCGATTAACACGAAGTTAAGGAATTAGGACCGCCTTGCTGGGCTTGACAACCATCTCGGAAATCAAATCCAGATAGTGTCCCAGTGTAATTCGCTTGAGCCCGGAGTGAAGAGTGTGAGAAATGTGAAATTAATTCAAATAAAATAGAAATTTATGAAATCTGGCACCTCTCGCTTGCGGATTAGTATTAAGCAACCAGACCGTCAGAATCAGACCAAATTACACCCTCGGATCAGGGGAAATTTCATACACATGTCCATGTACTCGGAATCTCCGATCGAGATCCACTGACCGTTGCACTGAAATTGGTCCGCCACGCGTGATCTGGGAATCCGACTGAAACCAAAACTTAACTCCACCGAGATCCAAGGTTGGTGAGCTTAAGTCCGACCTTTAGCTCAAGGGGGCCCATAAGAAGTGCTCCATTAAGCTGGAAAAGGGCCACTTTGGTTATAACCTAAGTATACCTTGACCATAAGTCTATTTTGGAGTGTTTTTAGGCTATATAAGGACCTTAGAACCCTCTCTCTCACAACCATACGAATTTGAGAGAAACCCTAGAGAGAGAAGAGAGAAAAGAGAGAGAAAGTGAGAGAGAAGTGTGAGCATCTCCCTGCCATGCTTCCCTGCTGCTATACACCTCGTTCTAATCGCTTTCCCAACGATTCCGACTCCGTTTCTAGGTAAGAAACCCTAACCCTAACCTGTTTGGCGGTTTTGATAGTTGTAGGTTATGAAATAGCTAACCTATTTCATTCTGTAGGTTACCAAACTGCCAAATACGAAAGCTTAGCAAACCTATCAGATTCGTTACAATTCTACGATAAAAGGTGCGGACTTTAGGTGTATAGGTTATGGTTTTCAACGGTTTCAATGTCAGATAATGATAGATTCATGATCTGCATGCAATTACACATGTACAAAGTGCTGTCTGTTTTCCGTTTCGAATAAAGATGAAGAATATGGAATTTTACATACTCTAGGTATTTGTAGAAAGTACCGTATACGTATAAATTTTGGAAATGTGTTTGCCATGATAATTTGCTGTATTAATATATTATATATCAATAAAATACTTGTTTGGCGAAAGGACTCGCCCTAATACATGTTTGCTAATGCACACTATGTATGTTGAAAAGAGTGTATTCTAAGTGTTTGTGAAAATGACTAAATGAGTATAGAATTCTCATTCGTACTCGCCATGACTAATTGTCATGAGTATATGATTGTTGTATTGGCGATACCCCTTTGACGAAAGAATTTGCCCTAAATCACGCCACAACCAATATACACTATATATGCTAAAATGTGTAGCCAAGTGTTTGTGGAAATGACTCAAGGAACATGGAACTTGGATTCCTGCTTGCCATGACTATCCGTCGTGGGTACGCACGTGTTATAATTGGGGTAACTCCCTAGTGAAAGGATTTGACCTAATACCTATGTGATCAACATATGTCAAGTATGTTGATGTATGTGTATAAAGTGTTTTGTTGAAATGTCTGAATGAGTAGTAGTTAGTAAATTGTAATGTATAAGGGTGTTGAGATATGATTCTCAACTCCTTTAACTATGTGTATGATTTCCTTGGATAGCTGTGTGATTAGGAATTGAATATGTACAAACTCATGCTTGTGTTGTGCTTCATAACATGCTCAACTGATTGTATGATTTTATCTATGTAATGCATATGTTTAATTCATGTTTACGTTGTATGATCTATCATGAGTGATGGGGGAGTGGTGTAACGATTACGTGCAGTAGCCCTGACAGCCCTAAACAGATAATATTAGATTTCGATTGTATGATTTGAATTTTGATCCATTACTGCCTTAACTATCTGAAATTGAATGTGATTGGGGCTATTGTATAGTCCAGGCAGTCGGTAACGGGATCGAATTCGTGGCTTAGATTCATTTGCCACGTGAGATGTGTTCGACGAACCTGAGTCGTACTTCGGTTGGCGATAGTGGTTGGCCACACGAAATGCTTATGCGCTTCATATCGTTCAACTTGTTGTGCACTCGAGCTAGCCGAGCTCGTCAAGCAACCCGATATGTCTTATGTATGCTCACCATGTTTGGACGCTACTGCTTGAACCTAGGGTACCAAACTTACCAGTGAAATCGCCTCTAACCATGGTACCTCCCGATCCGTAGACTCATGAAGCTCCGGGCATGGTGGTATGGGACACCGTGGTCGAGCTTCGGCCTACCTGGGGCCAAGTGCCTCCCCGTAGTGACCAGTGAGCAACCAGACTCGTGAGCTGATTATGGTGGTATAGGACACTATATTCGTGCTGTCGGCCTACATTGATAAGGTGATGGGGGAGTGGTGCAACGATTGCGAGCAACAGCCTTGGCAGCCCTTTGTAGTGACCTCGAGCATACTCTAAATTTTCGGTAAGGTGACGAGTTTTGCCGCAGTGTATAGAGTATGAACTAGGCCTGTATCAATTTAGTGATGAACCGTTAAAAAGGTGATGGGAGAGTGATGTAACGAATGCGTGTAACAGCCCTGATAGCCTTTGCAGTGACCTAGAAACACACCATCGTATGAGATTAACTAGGACTGACGACCCTGGAATGGATCATGATTTGGAATGATACAAGGGAGGTGCCTTAGTTTCCCATTACTGTTATTTGAAATGGACTAATAACTACTCGGCAATCATGCTCATCATTGCACTGCATGTGCCTGGTAGATGTGGAGCATTAAGGGATGAACGCATGTCGGGAACATAAGATGGTGTCGCGTGAGGGTGGTTTGGCAAGGGCATTCATCATGTCATTCATACTTGCATTAATAAGAGTAGTTAGGAGTGTTTGATTATACTGCTTTATCATTACTGCTTGACTGAATTGATAACATGTTAATTTATGCTTTACTGTTCCACTGAGTTGATCACTCACTCCCTCATTACGGGACGGTGTTGTACACACCAACCAGATTTGTTGAGTTTCAGGTGATGGCGATGCTTATGAAGCAAAGCCGGACTACTACTATAATGTTGAGGAGGAGTTCTCCTACATGTAGCTCTCTGACAGGTCTATGAAGACCTGGTATTGCATTATGGGGCTATGTGTTTGGGATAGAAGACATTACACTTCCACAACTTGGTATAATTTGAAATTGTACTCATAACGAATTAACCTGGTAACATTATCATACTTTGGAGACTCACCGCAGTTTTTATATTTTATTTATCTATCATAGTCTTCCGCTTGCTAATTCACTTGTCTCTTGAGTATGATATGCTATTTTGGCTTAATCTCACACATGTTCAATGCACTAAATACAGACAACATTCAATCATCATTCATTATGTTGCATAAGTGATGTTCTGGAACTCGAGAGTTGAGTTACTACTCGACCCTCGATTTTCAGGGTGTTACAAGATGGTATCAGAGCATGATTTGGATTAAACTGGACCTGGGTTATGGTCACACGATGCACTCTGACGAACTCTGACTTAGGAGGGAGCGATGGAACGTAGAAACTGACTTAGGATTTTCCAAATTCGTCGAACCGCGAAACCGACCGAAATCGACCGCTAAGATTGGGCCGTACACACCCATGATCACGCGAAACAATCCCGAATCACTTCTAGCCCGTCAGTCAATGAGTTTGAGTCATTCCTTAGAGACGAATATCCATAGGTTGTGGGTCAACCACAACACCAAACCTAAAACCCCTTCTTATCCAATTCCTTCAAAATCTCTCCTTGCACCACTTCATTCTTCAATTCTTTCTAAGTCCTTTCATATCGGGTACAAATTCTAACGTATAAATGATGAAGAATAATACTTAAACAAAAAGTTACTATAAATAGTAAATATATGTATAAATTGGACTTTTAACCCTTAAACTTTTGTAATATAACTAAATAAATGGGTTAGTTGGATAGATTAGCTCCTCCTACCCCAAAATCATATGCCACACATCATATGAAATAATTCTAGTTTGCAATTTGGCCCCAGTATGGCTCAAAACGGAGTCGGGGGCCAAACAAAGCATTTTCAGAGGGACCCAGGGTTTTTTGGGGCCTAGGGGGCAGGAGGGTCTCGCCCATGGGGCGAGCCCTCGTGATTTGGACCATTGGTCGGCGAGGCCCTCGCCCGGTCGGCTAGGCCTCTCCGGGTTTCAGGCCCGGCCGGGCGGGCCGGTCTGGCCGATCGAGTTTGGGGGTTGTGGGACCCCCCTGATATGTGTCACGTACATTGAAACCCCCCCCCCCCCCCCAAACCACTATCTCCTTCACAAACCACCCCTCCAAGCTCTCCTTTCCCCATAAAGTTTCTGATTTTTCATAGAAAACGCCCCTCTGATCCCTCCTTTTATTGTTTTAGTGCACTACCGTCGTTAGCCATTCGAAAACTCCCTCCTACAGCTGTGGTCTCTCTCATTTCCCTTTCATTTGAGCCTTTGCACTCTCTTTTTGGTCTCAAAATCGTGCAAACCTCAAATCCCATTTTCTCTTTCCCAGGAAATTGATTTCCTCCATCATTTTATGCTCCCAACTGCCCTCCACAGTTGCATACATCTCCCATCTTCTTCTTTTCACTTGCCTTGAGTTCACAAACCCCTCTTTGTGGCTCATTTCCTCATAACTCAACAACCCATCCATTCTCTTCATTTTTCTTCTTCAAACCCTTTCACTTGGGCCCCTATAACCCCTGTTGAAAATTAAATCTGTGGGGACCTGTAACGCCCTGAAAATCGGGGGTCGAGCATAAACTCAACTCCCGAGTTCCAGAACATCACTTATGCAACAAAATGAATGATGATTGAATGTTGACTGCATTCGTGCATTGAACATGAGTGAGATTAAGCCAAAACAGCATATCATACTCCAGAGACAGTTAAGTTTGCAAGCGGAAGACTGTGATAGAGATAAAATATATAACTTATGATGAGTCTCTAGAGTGTGATAACATTACCAGGTTAAATAAATACAAGTGCAGTTCTAAAATTTACCAAATGTGAGGAAGTGTAATGCCTTCTATCCCAAGAACCATAACCCCGTCAATATAATACCAGGTCTTCATTGGCCTGTCAGAAAGTTACATGTAGGAGAACTCCTCCTCCACATCATAGAAGTCCGGCTCTGCTTCATAAGCATCGCCATCACCTGAAACTCAACAAATCTGGTGGGTGTTCGGAACACCGTCCCGTAACGTGGGAGTGATCATCACTCAGTGGAACAGTAAGCATAGTTAACATGTTATCAATTCAATCAAGCAGTAATGATAAAGCAGTACAAATCAAACAATTCTAACTACTCTTATTAAATGCAAGAATGAAATGACATGATGCTGTATGCCCTTGCCAAACCACCCTCAAGCGACATCATCTTACGTTCGCGAATGCTTACTCCCTCAGTGCGCAACATCTACAAAGCACATGCGGTGCGATGATGCTCATGATTACCAAGTTTTTATTAGTCCATTTCAAACAGCAGTATTGGGAAACTAAGGTACCTCCCTTGTATCATTCCCAAACATGATCCATTCTAGGGTCGTCAATCCTACTTATTCTCATACGATATTATAGTTTGAGAAGCTTAGTGAAGGCATCGCAAAGGGCTCGTCACCCGTCAGCGCGGATACAGATCTCACCGTATGCGGCTCAATTGCTGGCCGTCAGATCGAGTACAGGTCTCACCGTACTCGGCTCAATCACTAGCCGTCAGCTCGAGTACAGGTCTCACCGTACTCGGCTCAACTCACACTCTAGTTGCTGTGAAAGACTCGTCGCCAATCACAGACCCTTGGAGTGTACTCGATGATACCACGGAGGACTCGTCGCCCGTCAGCACGAGCACATATCTCACCGTACTCGGCTCTCGCCGAAGTATCGACAGCTCGAATACAGTGTCCCATACCACCGTATTCGGCTCACGAGTTAGTTGCGCAATGGTCACTACGGGAGGCACATGGCCCCAGCGTAGGCCGACAGCTCGACCACGGTGTCCCATACCACCATGCCCGCCCGGCTCATGCGACTTAGCGGATCTAGGTACCATGGTTAAACGGGGATCGCCACTGGTAAGTTTGGTACCCTAGGTTCAAGCAGTAGCGACCAAACAGGGTGAACACACATAAGGCAGATCGGGTTACTTGACGAGCTCGACTAGCACGATCGCCCGTTGAGCTGCACGACATGAAGTGCATAAACAACAACTTCGTGTGGCCTAGCCACTGCCGACAGGCAACGCACGACTCGAGTTCGTCGAACACATCCCACGTGGCAAATGAATCTCTGCCACGAGTTCAATCTCGTTACCGATTGCCTGGACTATAATCATAGCCCCAAACACAATCAATTACAGAGATATAAAGCAATGATGGATCAAGATTCAAATCATTCAATCAGTCTGGTATTATCCGTTTAGGGCTGCCAGGGCTGTTGCACGCACTCGTTGCTCCGCTCCCCCATCACCCATGACGGATCATACAACATAAATATAATTTAAACATATGCATTACATAGTTAAAATCATAAAACAGTTGAGCATGTTATGAATCACAACACAAGCATGAGTTTGTACATGTTCAAATCCTAATCACACAACTATCAAAGGAGATCATACACATAGTGAAAAGAGGTTGAGAATCATATCTCAACACCCTTATATATTACAATTGCTAACTACTACACATTCAGACATTTCAAGAAACACTTAAAAAAACATACATCAACATACATGACATATGTCGATCACATAGGCATTAGGCCAAATCCATTCGCTAGGGAGTGTTGCCCCTCATAACACGCGTACACCCACGATGGATAGTCATGGCACGCAGGAACCCAAGTTCCATATTCGGTCAGCTATTTCCACAAATACTTGGGTCACACATTTTAGCACATATAGTGTATACTGGCCGTGGCGTGATTTAGGGTAAATCCTTCCGTCAAAGGGATATCGCCATTACAACAATCATATATCCATGACAATTAGTCATGGCGAGCAAGAATGAGAATTCTATACTCATTCAGCCACTTTACAAAACACTTAGAATACACTTTCCAACATACATAGTGTATGTTAGCAAACATGTATTGGCTATTCTTTCGCTAAGCGGTTATTTTATCAGCGTATACCGTATTCATACAAACAATAATCATGACAATTATATTTCTAAATTTACACATACGCGGGTATTTTCTAGAATACACAATTTCAACATACTAGGCATTTACACACGAGCATGTATTTCAGCGATTCCTTTCGCCAAACTAGTATTTTATCCATATACTATATAATCATACATTAAATAAACATGTCAAGCATTTTCCCGAAAAAAATACATATACGGTATTTCTACGTATACCTAGAGTATGTGAAATTCCATATTCTACAACGTTAATCGAAACAGGAAACGGAAAGCACTTTGTACATGTGCAATTGCATGCATATCATGAATCTATCATTATCTGACATTGAAAGCGTTGAAAAACGTAACCTATACACCTAAGTCCGCACCTTTTGTCGTAGAATCGTAACGGAGTTGATAGGTTCGCTAAGCTTCCGTATACGGGAGTTTGGCAACCTAGAGAACGAAATAGGTTAGCTATCTCATAACCTACAACCACCCAAGCCCCAAATCAGATTAGGGTTAGGGTTTCTTACCTAGAAAAGAAACGGGGCTGGAATCGCCGGTGAAAACGATGAGAAAGGGATGGTGAAAGCCCGTGTGTGGGTGGCAGGGAACGACGGCAGGGAGATTCTCCCACTTCTCCCTCACTTTCTCTCTTTTTCCCTCTATCAAATCCAATTCGTATGGCTGCATGAGAGAGGGTTTTAAGGTCCTTATATAGTCTCAAAACTCACCGAAATAGACTCCTGTTCAAAAGGTTACTGCTAATATAGGTATTTATTTCGTTCTTTTCCAGCTAAAGAGAGGTTCTGGTGGCCCTCCTTGAGCCAAACGTCAGACTTAAGCTCACCACACATGGATCTATGAGGGATTACGTTTTCGACTCGATCGGATTCCCAGATCGCACGTGGCGGGCCACTTTCAGTTCAACGGTCAGTGGGCCACGATCCGAAATTCCAAGTACATGTAAATGTTCCTGAAATTTTTCTTAATCCGAGGGTGTATTTGGTCTGATTCTGACGGTCTGGTTGCTAATACTGATGCGCAAGTGAAAGGTGCCAGATCACTATTCCAGATATTTATTTTGGAATAGGAATAGTGTTTTTCACACTCCCTCGCTCCGGATCGAACGAATGGCCGTGGGACATCGGCTGGATCTGATTTTTGAGATGATTGTCAAGCCCAGTGAGGCGGTCCTAGTTCCTTAGCTTCGTGTTAATCGGACTCCCGATGTGCGGTCTAGACCTAATACGAAGTTTCGGTTTAATTCCCGAGAGCAGACGGGAAATGAGTTTGGTTCTAAACTTTAGGGAAACCTAGAGTCACTGATTTTGCAAGTTTTGGGTCTTGCAGATCGTATTTAAAGCGATCCCAACGGATTTCATGGCTAATCGAGTTTTGCACTTAGTTAACTTTGTTAAATTTCTAAAGGATTTAATCCTAATTGTTTTCTGGTTGAGATGGTACTTAGGCCTTTGCAGTTTGTACATAAAGTGATCCAAGTTTTACTACTTAGCTAGTTTAAGATAGCGTCTAGGGCGAAAGTGCTTTGAAAAATTGAAAGCACAAGGTAGAGAAGGGTGGGATTTGTGAAGGAAATGGGTTCAGAAGCGATTTTAGACTGTGGGGTTCAGTTCTGACGAAATAATAAGGTGTTAGGAGCAACCCATCGCCTAAGGACATCTAATCCCAGGTTGGCAAAAATCCGGGATGTTACAGGACCTAAAGATCCCAGCCCTTTCCTCCCTTTCCTTCACTTTTCCATGGCTCTATTCGAGGACGTTTAGCGCCCATTCGGCCAACTACATTAAAGGAGTTTAGATGGATGGAATTGTAAAGGTAACAATAAATGTATGTGTAAGGTATTGTCCCTAGATTGGGTTATTCCATGTTTCTAATGCCATGTTTGGAATGTATGCAATGAAAAGTATATCCCGGGATTTCTTTTCAAATTACACTTAGAAATTCATCATCCTAGGATTTAGAACTCCCATCTCACGCTTTCCCACACAAGACTCATTTTTCAAAGCCTATAAAATTAATTTTTATCCCACCCACCCTCCAACCAAACATGTCATTCCCAATCCCGAAGTGAGATTATCAATGCAGTCCCATTTAAGACAATTGGCCCTAGAGTTTTTGACCTAGAGCGGTGCTCCTAGATTTCGATAGGCCTGACCGTGTAGGAAATCCAACAAATTTATAATGTGAACCCTAAGACCCTCTAAGTTGGAATGAGCATATGTGAATGCTCGAGCGTCAAGTACAGACAACTCAGTTCCAATTAGACAACTTTGACCCTAAGTGATAAAACCCTTCCTTGTATTAGAAATGATGTGAAATCATCTAACGTATGAGCATAGACTTTGGACTACACCTATGGATTTCCACTACTCATAAATTAAGACTAGACTACCGGTTACATTAGAGAATGCCAGAGATCGATAGATGTAGGTAGGTCAAATCAATACACCTCTTTGATCTGGGTGGCGCAACGAAAGCGTGGTGGACCCTACCCCACTGGCCCAAGATCGAAACTGTGCTCGTTGAATACGAACATTATAGAAGCCCTAGCAAGTTCTACTATGAGAAACCTTTTTATGATGATCTAGTAAGATTTGATTCACCATTTCCTTGGACATAGATAATAACAAGGACTCTCTTAGACCAATGGGCAACCTGAGAAATAGGACATTTGAACCTTTTAAGGATGGACATTCCCTACGGTTTTAGAGTGATCGGTCTACGAAGTTACTGAAATATAAACTGCGAAGCATTCGCGGCTTGACCCAATTCTCAATCCTGAGCGACTACCAATGGACTCTCTGTTGACGAGCAGAAGACCAGGATCCACCAGGATTCGGAAGGGATACGATGAGCTTTCTACCCCGGTCCGGTAGATGATCGATGTATCGGGATTAAGCCCACCATAAACGTCTCTCCGTGTTGGTCAAACAATGAAAACAGCTATCTTACTCTAAATAATTGGGGATTGTCGTCAAGACTCCAACTAGGTAAAGAAATAAATTGTAGAAAACCATCAGGGTATGAGAAATGGATAAAGAAATAAGTTTTAAAGGGGGTAGACTAAAATGAACCATGCTAGTATATACCCTACGCAATAAAACATAGGCAAAGAAATAATTAAATCTTTTCTTATTACCCTTAGGCAATTTCGGGGACGAAATTTTATTTTAAGGGGGGTAGATTGTAACATCCCGGATTTTTGCCAATCTGGAATTAGACGTCCTTAGGCAATGAGTCGCTCCTAACACCTTATTAACTTGTCAGGACTTAATCCCAAAGTCTAAAACCGCTTTTGAACCCATTTCCTACACAAATCCCACCATTCACCACCTTGTTCTTCAATTTTTCTAAGTACTTTCACCCTAGATGCTATCTTAAACTAGCTAAGTAGTATAACTTGGATAACTTTATATACAAACTACAAAGGCCCAGGTATCACCTTAGACAGAAATTACTCAGGACTAAATCCTTTAGAAATTAGGCGAGAATTAGCTAGTGTTAAACTAGAGTGCCTGTGAAATTACCATCAATCGCTTTAAATACGATCTGCAAGACCCAAAACTTGTAGATTCGTTGACGCTACATTACCCTAAACTCTAGGATCAATCTCATTACCCGTCTGCTCTCGGGAGCATCACGAAACTCCGTATCAGATCTGGACCGCACGTCAGAAGTCCGATTAACACGAATTTAAGGAATTAGGACCACCTTGCTGGGCTTGACAACCATCTCGAAAATCAAATCCAGATAGTGTCCCAGTGTAATTCGCTTGAGCCCGGAGTGAAGAGTGTGAGAAATGTGAAATTAATTCAAAATAAAATAGAAATTTATGAAATCTGGCACCTCTCACTTGCGGATCAGTATTAAGCAACCAGACCGTCAAAATCAGACTAAATTACACCCTCGGATCAGGGGAAATTTCATACACATGTCCATGTACTCGGAATCTCCGATCGAGATCCACTGACCGTTGAACTGAAACTGGTCTGCCACGCGTGATCTGGGAATCCGACTGAAACCAAAACTTAACTCCACCGAGATCCAAGGTTGGTGAGCTTAAGTCCGACCTTTAGCTCAAGGGGGCCCACAAGAAGTGCTCCGTTGAGCGGGAAAATGGTCACTTTGGTTATAACCTAAGTATACCTTGACCATAAGTCTATTTCGGTGTGTTTTTAGGCTATACAAGGACCTTAGAACCCTCTCTCTCATAGCCATACGAATTTGAGAGAAACCCTAGAGAGAGAAGAGAGAAAAGAGAGAGAAAAGAGAGAGAAAGTGAGAGAGAAGTGGGAGTATCTCCCTGCCATGCTTCACTGCTGCTATACACCTCGTTCTAATCGCTTTCCCAGCGATTCCGGCTCCGTTTCTAGGTAAGAAACCCTAACCTTAACCTGTTTGAGGGTTTTGATAGCTGTAGGTTATGAAATAGCTAACCTATTTCATTCTGTAGGTTACCAAACTGCCAAATACGAAAGCTTAGCAAACCTATCGGATTCGTTAGCGATTCTATGATAAAATGTGCGGACTTTAGGTGTATAGGTTTTGGTTTTCAATGCTTTCAATGTCAGATAATGATAAATTCATGATCTGCATGCAATTGCACATGTACAAAGTGCTGTCTATTTTCCGTTTCGATTAAAGATGAAGAATATGGAATTTTACATACTATAGGTATTTGTAGAAAGTACTGTATACGTATAAATTTTGGAAATGTTTTTGCCATGATAATTTGCTGTATTGATATATTATATATGAATAAAATACTTGTTTGGCGAAAGGACTCGCCCTAATACATGTTTTGGTAATGCACACTATGTATGTTGAAAAGAGTGTATTCTAAGTGTTTGTGAAAATGACTGAATGAGTATAGAATTCTCATTCGTACTCGCCATGACTAATTGTCATGGGTATATGATTGTTGTATTGGCGATACCCCTTTGACGAAAGAATTTGCCCTAAATCACGCCACGACTAATATACACTATATATGCTAAAATGTGTAGCCCAAGTGTTTGTGGAAATGACTAAAGGAACATGGAACTTGGATTCCTGCTTGCCATGACTATTCGTCCTGGGTGCGCCCGTGTTATAATTGGGGTAACTCCCTAGTGTAAGGATTTGGCCTAATACCTATGTGGTCAACATATGTCATGTATGTTGATGTATGTAGTCTAAAGTGTTTGTTGAAATGTCTGAATGAGTAGTAGTTAGTAAATTGTAATGCATAAGGGTGTTAAGATATGATTCTCAACTCCTTTAACTATGTGTATGATTTCCTTAGATAGGTGTGTGATTAGGAATTAAATATGTACAAACTCATGCTTGTGTTGTGCTTCATAACATGTTCAACTGATTGTATGATTTTATCTATGTAATGCATATGTTTAAATTCATGTTTACGTTGTATGATCCGTCATGGGTGATGGGGGAGTGGTGTAACGATTCCGTGCAACAGCCCTGACAGCCCTAAACGGATAATATTAGATTTTGATTGTATGATTTGAATTTTGATCCATTACTATTTTAACTATCTGAAATTGAATGTGATTGGGGCTATTGTATAGTCCAGGCAGTCGGTAACGGGATCGAATTCGTGGCTGAGATTCATTTGCCACATGAGATGTGTTCGACGAACCCGAGTCGTACTTCGGTTGGCGATAGTGGTTGGCCACACGAAGTGCTTATGCGCTTCATATCGTTCAACTAGTTGTGCGCTCGAGCTAGCCGAGCTCGTCAAGTAACCCGATCTGTCTTATGTATGTTCACCATGTTTGGACGCTACTGCTTGAACCTAGGGTACCAAACTTACCAGTGAAATTCCCTCTAACCATGGTACCTCGATCCGTTAAGACTCATGAGCCGGGCATGGTGGTATGGTACACCGTGGTCGAGCTGTCGGCCTACGCTGGGGCCACGTGCCTCCCCGTAGTGACCAGTGAGCAACCAGACTCGTGAGCTGATTATGGTGGTATGGGACACTATATTCATGCTGTCAGCCTACATTGATAAGGTGATGGGGGAGTGGTGCAACGATTGTGAGCAACAGCCCTGACAGCCCTTTGTAGTGACCTCGAGCATACTCTGAATTTGCGGTGAGGCGACGAGTTTTGCCGGAGTGTACAGAGTATGAACTAGGCCTATATCAATTTAGTGATGAACCGTTAAAAAGGTGATGGGGGAGTGGTGTAACGAATGCGTGTAATAGCCCTGACAACCTTTGTAGCGACCTAGAAACACCATCGTATGAGATTAACTAGGACTGACGACCCTAGAATGGATCATGTTTGGGAATGATACAAGGGAGGTACCTTAGTTTCCCAATACTGCTGTTTGAAATGGACTAATAACTACTCGGTAATCATGTTCATCATCGTACTGCATGTGCCTGGTAGATGTGGAGCACTGAGGGATGAACACATGTCGCGAACGTAAGATGGTGTCGCATGAGGGTGGTTTGGCAAGGGCATTCATCATGTCATTCATACTTGTATTAATAAGAGTAGTTAGGAGTGTTTGATTGTACTGCTTTATCATTACTGCTTGACTAAATTGATAACATGTTAATTTATGCTTTACTATTCCACTGAGTTGATCACTCACTCCCACATTACGGGACGGTGTTGTACACACCAACCAGATTTGTTGAGTTTCTGGTGATGGCGATGCTTATGAAACAAAGCCGGACTACCACTATGATGTTGAGGAGGAGTTCTCTTACATGTAGCTCTCTGACAGGTCTATGAAGACCTGGTATTGCATTGAAGGGGTTATGTGTTTGGGATAAAAGACATTACACTTCCACAACTTGGTATAATTTGAAATTGTACTCATAATGAATTAATTTGGTAACATTATCACACTTTGGAGACTCACCACAGTTTTTATATTTTATTTATCTATCATAGTCTTCCGCTTGCTAATTCACTTGTCTCTGGAGTATGATATGCTGTTTTGGCTTAATCTCACTCATGTTCAATGCACTAAATACAGACAACATTCAATCATCATTCATTATGTTGCATAAGTAATGTTCTGGAACTCGAGAGTTGAGTTACTACTCCACTCTCGATTTTCAAGGCGTTATAATATCCCTCTCACACGTGCGAGATGCCTATAAATACCCCTCTTCCATCTTCATTTGGACAGACAAAAGTTGGAGAGTCTCAAGGAACTCCCAGAGGAGAGAGAAAAGTGGAGCATGGTGGAAGATCTGCACAACAGAATTATGCCGCAACGGAATTATGACACAATGGAATTATGGCATAACGGAATTATGGAACAACCTAAGGTCATGAAGTTTCCATCTCTTCTTAGATTGTGTACCAGTATGCTTGCCCAAAATGGCCTTTCTTTGATCAAGTGCGCCAGGAGAAAGAAGAGTATGTCCGTACGACTGAAAGGATAAGTGAAAGAACGATCAATGCCTATTGCACAACCAAATCAAGGGCTTTAAGTCTACATGGCTCATCTGCCTTTGTGATGAACAACAAAAGCGTCAAAATGCTACTAAAATTGTAATTGAACTATTTTTCTCTTTCATTCATTATGTTTATTCATTATAATTTATCTTAGAATCAAGGGAAATCAAAGGATGTAAATGAACTTAGAATAAATAGAATACTTTGTTATCATTGTTCTCTCATTCTTTCTTTGTTATCATTGAATGAAATCCCTCAAATCGAATGCATTTGTTTCTTGTTCGAAACAAAATGACGACTCTGTTAAGGAATCTTTTTCAATGATAACTTAGAAAATATTTAGAAAACATTTATCACTTTTTGGCAGCTGTATAGATGCCAAAATGGTGACTCTTAACGAGAACATCCTCCCCTTCTTCTCTAAGATAGAATGTTTTATCACCTGGATACTGATTGCAATTTTGTAATTTTGTCTACAAAATAAAAAAGAAAGCACAAGAGAAAGCAAAATCCGCCGTGATCCAGTAGAGAATTTCATGTAATGGATAGAATGATCTTTGTTTCACCAGTAGCTCAACAAGACGAAGGAGGATGGAGGATAGTAACATCCAAAAGATGAAAAGTCCGATCTACCTCCATAAGAAGCATCATCCCGCCAAGTACAAGGTCGATTATGCGAAATGTCATGAGACGCAGTCCTGCATCGGTCATGCCATCATTTCATTCGATAAAAACAGAAAGGCCCATCACTCCAAAAGATTTTCCAGTATCGTTAACTACAACCGAACAGACATTTTATACAAAATCATTACGAGTTCATAAGAATAAAGGGAAAGCCATCGCGACTAGTGAATGTTCGCTCACAGCACCACTTGCAAAAGATTTCAAGCAAACTCATGCATTAAGAATACCACGATTTGAGTCAGCTAGTCCTTTGAAGCGACAGTACACTGGCTTCGAATCAAACAATAGTTCATCTTCTTCAACAGCGTCAACAGCGCGACACTCACTTCCTCCTTCAATATCAAGACAGTCGAAGAATAAGAAAACATAAATTTTATCGGCAGACATCAATCAGCCTAACTAACCTTCACCATATAAGCACATAGATGAAGAAGTCCTTAATTTTCCAACAGTGACTGTTGTGAACAACATTGAACCACAAGTAGAAAGGCCACAACCGCGAGCGGTTAGATTTCAAGAACTAATGCCTGATATTACTCAGAATATAATGCAAGAAGAAATTCAATAGATGGTCATCAAAACCATTCATCCAGAGAAGAAGCGAGGTCAGAATAAAAAATTTCAATATCAGGCGCCATATCCTGGTGAAATAGAAGAAATGCCATTTCCCGCCGATTTCAAACATCCAGACTTTCAGAAATTTAATGGGAACGGATCACCAGAAGAACATATGATGCATTTCATAACAAAGATGAGAAATTTCTCTAGAGTTTCTCAATATTGTCTGTGATTATTCGGATATTCTCTGATAGGAAAAGCTTTCAGATGGTATTCAAGTTTAATCCCAGGATCCATTCATACTTGGGAATAGATGCAGGATGCTTTTATGTCAAACTTTTTCTCTTCTGACCAAGAAGTTAGTTTGACCAAACTGCCCTCTTTTCGCGAAGAAGAAAATGAATCAGTCGAAGATTCATTAATCAATGGAAGGACTTAGGGGCATCATGTCGATATCCTCTACAGGAATCAGAATAAGTAAAACTATGTTTAGAAGGCATGAGACCAGAACTGGCATGCAACTTGATTAGTAAAATTTAGAAAACCTTTCGTGATCTTGCTGCGAAGGCCTATGCTCTTGGAAAGATAATTGGAAGAATGTATGCTTTTTAGCCATCATCAGCCAACATCATTCAGAAAAAAGAGAATAAATAAGATTATTAGGATGTTGAAAGAGACAGTGATGAAGAGGATAGAAATGATCATACGGTTATAATGACATATAAAAGGTTCAAGCGAAATAAAGACCATATGAAGTATTCGTTTGCAAGAAAAGACATACTTCCTATGCTGAAACAATTGTTGGCTATGAAAATTATTAAATTACCTCGGCTAAGACAACTCGAAGAAATTGAAAATACAAGAGGAATGGATTAGTGTCATTATCACCATACATTTAGACATCATATAGAAAATTGTAATTGAAATAGCGGTGAAGACCGCTTGAGTTGAAGTTAGAATATGTCAATATGTCCTAGAGGGGGTGAATAAGACTTTTTAAAGATTTATGAGTAATTTAAAAATCTTATCACTCTAATCCTAATAACAAGTATAAATTAGGATTACTCAAAATTAACTCTACTGGCTTCCAAGCCTTGTAGAGGATCCAATCACAACCTACTCGAGGACTAAGCAAATTGCAAACAAGATTGTGAAGGATATGACTGTGTGTGTGTATAAGATGTGATCTCAGATAATCAGATATAAATGCATGTAAAGAAATCACATAAATGAAAAACAGTAACCATCTCAAACACAGTCATTTTTATAGTGGTTCGACTACTTGTCTACTCCACTCCTGGCTGTCGCACTCAACCCTTGAGTGTACCAGATTTCACTAAGGAGGTTTCCCAGGGTTCACATCTAACCTAAGGTTTTAAATCAGGTTCACCTTCAACCTTTCATGGAGGTTTCTACTCGGTTCACCTCTAATCCTGGAGTTTTACTGGTTCACTCCTAACCAGATGTTTATACTCTCCATAGAGCAAGGGTCCACACAACGCACCTGAATTTTAGACCACACAGGTCAAGGACCTACACAAGGACTTAACAGTTTATGCCCTACATAAGAGCAAGGGTCCACACTGTGCACCCACCACGTACACTTCCGCTGGAGGCCTCCTTAAGGACTTCAAATGGTGAGAACCACTTAAGACCAAGACCTAGAAAAGAATGATCACAAGTGTCCTCTGGACTCTAAATACTTACAGATAAGTTGATGAGTCCCGTTAAGCACAATGCCAAAGATCTCCTCCTTCTTGTTGACGAAGAGTCTTCAGCTCCCTTGATCTGTAACACAAGATGATATACCAATACTTGGCTTAGGGTTGGGTCAAGGGTGAGATGGATTCCTACTCTCTAAAGATTTTCCTATAAGGACGATAGAGTAGTTCCTCTCTTATGCATTCAAGGCATCCCAGCTTAATGATTTGCCATTAAGGTGGTAGCTGGAGGATCCTTGAATGCGGAAGTTCATTCCCCAATCCACTCTATTTAATATCTATGGTGAGGGTGGATTTGTAACGACCCGTAAATTTCCGTACTTTGACTCGAGTACCATCTCGACCAGAAATCAATTAGGATTAAATCCTTTAGAAATTTAACAAAGTTAACTAAGTGCAAAACTCGATTAGCCATGAAATCCATTGGGATCGCTTTAAATACGATCTGCAAGACCCAAAACTTGCAAAGTCAGTGACTCTAGGTTACCCTAAAGTTTAGAAACAAACTCATTACCCGGCTGCTCTCGGGAATGAAATGAAACTTCGTATTAGGTCTAGATCGCACATCGGAAGTCCGATTAACACGAAGTTAAGGAACTAGGACCGCCTCACTGGGCTTGACAATCATCTCAAAAATCAGGTCCAGCCGATGTCCCCACGGCCATTCGTTTGGATCCGGAGCGAGGGAGTGTGAAAAACACTATTCCCTTACAAAATAAATATCTAGAATAGTGATCTGGCACCATTCGCTTGCGCATCAGTATTAAGCAACCAGACCGTTAGAATCAGACCAAATTACACCCTACCCCTCGATTAAGAAAAATTTCAGGAACATTTACATGTACTTGGAATTTCGGATCGTGGCCCACTGACCGTTGAACTGAAAGTGGTCCGACACATGCGATCTGGGAATCCGATCGAGTCGAAAACGTAATCCCACATAGATCCATGTGTGGAGAGCTTAAGTCTGACGTTTGGCTCAAGGAGGGCCACCAGAACCTCTCTTTTGAGCTGGAAAAGTGGCGAAATACCTGTATTAGCAGTAACCCTTGAACCTGAGTATATTTTGGAGAGGTTTTAGGCTATAAAAGAGGCTTAGAACAGCCCCTCTCACAGCCATACGAATTTGGGATAAAACCCTAGAGAGAGAGAGAGAAAAGGGAGAGAAGAGCTTGGTATTTGTGGGAGAACTTCCTCCTGCTGCTTTCGATTATCGCACGGCCTACACCGCCTCTTTCCAGGCGCTTTCCCGGCAGTATCCACTCCGTTTGAAGGTGAGAAACCCTAACCCTAGCTCTGATTTGAAGTATATAGGCTATAGGTTGTGAAAAAGGCTAACCGATTCCGCTCTTTAGGCTAGAAAACTCCCGAATACGGAAGCTCACCAAACCTTACAGATCCGTTGAGATTCCAAGGGCAAAGGTGAGACTTTAGGTGTATAGGTTATGGTTTTCAGCGCTTTCAATGTCAGATAATGATAGATTCATGATCTGTATGAAATTGCACATGTACAAAGTGCTTTCCGTTTCCGGTTTCGATTAACGTTGTAGAATATGGAATTTCACATACTCTAGGTATACGTAGAAATACCGTATACGTATTTTTTGTGAAAAAGTGTTTGACATGTTTATTTAATGTATGATTATACAATATATGGATAAAATACTAGTTTGGCGAAAGGAATCGCCGTAATATATGTTCGCTTGTAAATACTACGTATGTTGAAATTGTGTAATCTAGAAATACCGCATATGTGTAAATTTTGGAAATGTAATTATCATGATTATTTGCTGTATGATTATGGTATACACGGATAAAATAACCGCTTGGCGAAAGGATAGCCCTAATACGTATTTTGCTAACATACGTCATGTATGTTGGAATAGTGTACTCTAAGTGTTTGTGTAAATGCTTGTGAGTGTAAATGCTTAAGTGTTAGTGCCTTAGATAGGTGCTGATATGGAATTCCCGACTACCTTAGAGACATGTAGGATACCCTCCATGTGGTGGTTTGCTCTAACCACTCACTTGTGATGTGTATGTAATTGTATCCCTATTTGTATAGTACCCTACAACATGCTTTACAACATGCTTTACTTCATGCTTTATGACATGCCTGTTCACATGCTTGTAGTACTTTGTTTATCATGCTTTACTCCACATGCTATTGATGAGAATTGATTGAGTTTGGGACTATGTCTATAGTCCAGACATTCGGTACCAGACTTGAGATTGTGGCTAGGATTCATGTCGCCACAAGGGATGTGTCTGACGAACCCGAGTCGTACTTCGTTGGCGATAGTGGTTGGCCACACGGAGTGCTTTTGCGCTTCATATCGCCCAACTTGTGGTGCGCTCGAGCTAGTCAGGCTCGTCAAGTAAACCGATATGTGAATGTGTGTTCACCATGTTTGGTCGCTACTGCTTGAACCTAGGGTACCAAACTTACCAGTGGCGATCCCGTTAACCATGGTACCTCGATCCGCTAAGACTCATGAGCCGGACATGGTGGTATGGGACACCGTGGCCGAGCTGTCGGCCTATGCTGGGGCCAAGTGCCTCCCCATAGTGACCATTGAGCAACCCAACCTCGTGAGCCGAATACGGTGGTATGGGACACTGTATTCGAGCTGTCGATACTTACGGCGAGAGTCGAGTACGGTGAGACCTGTGCTTGTGCTGACGGGCGACGAGGCCTCCGTAGTATCTTCGAGTATACTCCAAGGGTCTGTGATTGGCGACGAGTCTTTCACAGCAACTAGAGTATGAGTTGAACCGAGTACGGTGAGACCTGTACTCGAGCTGACGGCCAGCAATTGAGCCGCATACAGTGAGATCTGTATCGCGCTGACGGGTGACGAGCCCTTTGCGATGCCTTCGCTATGCTTCTCAAACCATAATATCGTATGAGATTAACTAGGATTGACGACCCTAGAATGGATCATGTTTGGGAATGATACAAGGGAGGTACCTTAGTTTCCAATACTACTGCTGTTTGAAATGGACTAATAACAACTCGGAAATCATGCATCATTACACCGTATGTGCTTGTAGATGTGGAGCACTGAGGGAGTTATGCATTCGCGAACGTAAGATGATGTCGCATGAGGGTGGTTTGGCAAGGGCATACAGCATCATGTCATTTCATTCTCGCACTTAATAAGAGTAGTTAGAATTGTTTGATTTGTACTGCTTTATCATTACTGCTTGATTTAATTGATAACATGTTAACCTATGCTTTATTGTTCCACTGAGTTAGCTACTCACTCCCACGTTACGGGACGATGTTTGCAGCACCCACCAGACTCTGTCGCATGTATAGGCGGCGCATCGGTTCAGGAGCCGGAGCCCGACTACGACGAGGACCGGGATGAGTTCTCCTTTATGCAGTACTCTGACGGCTTTGCTTAGGCCGACTGCATCGCGGGGATTCCAGGGCTTATCTATGGAGTTGTATTTTGATTTTTGACTTAGAAACCGTACATGTATATTGTTACTCAGTTAGTGCTCATACTCTGGTGATCATAAAATTTTGTTTCTTTACACACCTTAAATATACAATTTCAGTCTTCCGTTTGCCTTTATAAAATTGAATTGGAGTATGAATTACTGTTTTGGTATAATCTCATTCATGTTTATTGCTCTAACTCAGACAACATTTAACCATCATTGTGTATGTTGCATAAGTGATGCGTTGGAACTCGGGAGTGGAGTTCATACTCGACCCCCAAATTTCAGGGCGTTACAAGTTGGTATCAAAGCATGATTTTGATTAAACCGGACCTGAGTTATGTCTCCACTACGTACGCAGAAGCATTAAACCTAGGAGGGTGCGCAAAAATATAGAAACAGTCGTAGGATCTCCCGATTTCGCCGTTCGGCGAAGTTCATTAAAAACGGACATGTTGATCGAGTTCGTACTCGATCCTGACCGCACATATGGATTCCAAATCACTCCTAGACCATCTATTGACGTGTCCAGATCACTATCCACCCAAAACCAATTGTTAAAAATCAGGAAAAATCAGTTTAGTTCAGAAATTTCTCGGAACCACCCGTTCTAGAGCTGAAATGAGTCGGGGGCCTCTCCACTTAAATCCACTAAGCCCCAGGATCGAACCAGGGTGCATTTGGCACCCTGGTCACATGGCAAACAGGACCCCACCGCGGCGGCGCGGTTCCGGCCAAGGCTGACCGCGGCAGAGTCGCGGTTCCGGCGGTGGACCGCGGTCGGGTGGCCCAGCTGGTGTGGGGCCGGGGCTGGGGTTGGTCGGCTCAACCTCCCCTACCCCCTGGCACGTGCGAAATTGGTAAGGGTTTGGGATTTAGGGGGCTGGAGCACCCCACTCTCCCATTTCATCCCTTCCAAGCACCTCAAACCCCCATTTTCATTTTTCCTCTCAATCCATCCCTCCAAACCTTGCAATCCTCCATTTTCTTCCATAACCCACACACTCCAACCGTCCACAACAGCCCTAGCCTCCTCCTTTTTCTATTTTCTCATGTTGGAGCTCTCATACCCCCCATTTGGAGCTCAAAATCGGGTAATCTCCTAACCCATTTCATTTTCTTTTGTTCCTCCTTCATTTCCTACCTCTAGTGCCCCTTCCACACCTATTGGATTGTTGCTTGTGGAGGATCAAAGAGATCAGCCCCTTTTCCCCCTATTTTGGCATTTTTTCATGGCCCTCTTTGGTGTGGTGGCGACTATTTTCTCCATTTCCTCCATCCTATCTCTCATGGGAAAGAGGAAGACCGCGGCTGATGACGCCGGCCCAAGTAGGCTAGCCCATTCCCAAAGAAGATCTGACGTTGGGGCCGGCACTAGTACCGTTCGGGAGTTTAGGTCGAAGCGAGACTTGGATCTTGACCATCCCATCCCATCAGAAATGCTTATCCGATAGGCTTTGAATATGGGCGCTTCGCGGGCCGCAAGGTCGTGTTTGAAGCTCATGTGGATGAAAGGATGTTCGGGCTACACCCACTGATGGATCACATAGTGGACATCGGATGGAACTCGATGTTTGACGGTGAGTCCCCTGCATGTGAGAACACGGTTCACGCTTTCTACGCCCACATCGTGGACTCATCAGTAGAGCCTCTTCAGTTTACTGTCTCTGTGAGGGGCTATGAGGTAGCTCGGATCACGAAGCTCCCGCTTGGTCAAGTGCATCCTAGTGACGACTTCTCCAGAAGTGCGCGGGAAAGGGATCGCCGCACGCGATACCTCTGTGGTCGCCGGGTTACTTGAAAGCGAGGAAATTTCATTGCGGCGACAAAGATGGCCGAGGACTTCCGTTTACTCCATCACATTTTCACCTACAATGTGTACCCACAGTCGGGTAACCGCACGGAATGTACCCGGTTGATGGTGGACTTTTTGTACAAGATGGGACATGGGGACAACATATGCCTGCCCACATTCATCCTATCCCAGATAGTTCGGGTTGTTCGTTCTGCCAGGAACGATCTTTCGCTCCCATTTGGCCGTTTGATCTGCAGGATGGCTCGTGATGTAGGCTACAGGTTGAACATGGAGGACCTTGCACCAGTCCGAGTCATAAGCGAGGCGACACTCAAGAATATGAAGATCGGCCTTCAACAGCGGCAAGCACGACTCGACGAGTCTGGAGATGAGTCGGATAGCGCCGGTGAGGAGAGTGTTGACCTCCGAGCAGAGAGTGATGAGGAGGGCGGTGATGACATACAAGAAGAAGAACCTGAGGCTCAAGATACTGAGGAGAGCTCTCCTCCTGTGCACCTGAGTCAACGCTGCTCATGCGGCTAGAGAGGCTCGTATGGATCGCATCGAAGAGAACCAGGCCGCCCTGCGGCAAGAGATTGGTAAGTTCGGGCGGAGCTTGGTGAGACTCGAGCCAAGCTTGAAGAGACTGAAGCCTACATGAAGAAGAGCTTTAAGAAGGTGTCCCGTACGTTGAAGGCCATTCTGTGCTGTGTGCAGGGCAAGAATGCTCCTCCTCCACCGCCTGATTCGGATGCTTAGTCATCCACGTTGTTGTGTGTTGTTGTTTGCTTTGGTTACCGCGATAGGCGGTTTGTGTTTTCATGTAGATGATGTAGTAGATAGTAACATGTTTTAGGTGTTTGATGTAGTGGATGTATTGGCTATCATGTGATTTCTGTCGTGATTCATGTAACTCTGTATTCCATGTATTATGACAATTTTGGGTAAATGAAAGGCATGTAGCCTCTTTTGTTTTGATGATGTGTGGAATGCTTAAAGTGCTTTATGAAATGTGTTGTGCTTTATCTCACAAATGTTCTACCCTATGTTGTATAGGGTATGCCGCGACAGTACACACGGAGCACGGCACATCTCCTTCTGACCGGCTCTATGGACCAAACTCCTTCTGGTAGTAGCGGTCCTGCGGACCTTGGGTTGGGTTCTGATCAGCCTCCTGCTGGTCCTACCGGTGGACTGCCACCTTATACGCCCCCGGTCTTCTGCGCAGCATGACTCTCAGGCTGCTCCGCCGACTGATAGGTTTGAGCAGCTGATGATGATGATGCATCAGCAGCAGATGCAGCAGCAGCACCAGCAGCTTATGGCCACTATTGCTGAGGCCTTGTCCCATGGTGGTAGTGCGACTCCACCTACGACATCCGCACATCCTGATGAGCATTCTAAGCCTCCTGCTCGGTTTGAGGATGTGCCTCTGCCCACATCCGTCGCACCTCCTACTGGAGATGTCGGTACTCGTGGTTTACTCGAGCGATTTCAGCGCTTGAGGCCTCCCTCATTTATGGGTTCTCACAGACCACATCTCCAAGATGCTACGGATGCTGCACTGTTCAGAGGCAGAGCAGGTCGAGTTGGCTTCCTTCATGTTTGAGAGGAAGGCCAGTTTATACTGGGACAGTGTGCTGCGGATGGTCGCAATAGATTTCGTGTGGACCTGGGAGGCTTTTGAGTACCGGTTCCATGAGAAATAACCCGCAGACTTATTGGTACGAGCGAGAGGATGAGTTCCTGCGCCTCAGGCAGGGAGGCATGACGGTGACGGAGTATGAGCACCGCTTCACTGAGTTGGGCCGCTTTGTCCCAACTATCCTCGTCAATGAGCGGATGAGGATGCGTCGCTTCATTGGAGGCTTGCGACCTGACATACGGTCGAAGCTATGCTGCCTCAGTATCCCCACACTACGGCATTGGTCCACATGTCTATGACGGCCGAGCAGGATGTGGACCGATTGGCCAGATCGCGTGGTGCTACGGTTGCGAGGCCACGGCAGGATTTACAGAGCAGGCCTATCTTAGGCAAGAGGCCTCGTGCTGATTCGCCTCCCAGGGCCGCAGCACCAGTTGTTCCTGTGAGACACCCGCTGGTGACCTGCACGTATTGCGGGAAACGGGACATCCTGCTGAGAGCTGTTTCTCGCGCATGAGGGCTAGCGGATTTGCACCACCGCAGAGATTGGATCGCCCTTATCCACAGGCCATATCAGCTCCACCGCTACAACCGCTCCTGCACATCCTTTCTTTCCGACCTCCTGTGTCGCGCTTCAGGCCGCCACAGCGACCTTTGGCTCCTCAGCCGAACCGTCAGCAGCAGGTTCGGTACATACGCTTGTTGCCGAGGCACCGGAGACGTCGATTTCGGCACCGACGGCTTTTGAGGGTACGGCTTATATTCATGGTACTCCCGTTTCTTTATTGGTGGACACTGGGTCCACTACTTCTATTATTTCTTGTGGGGCGGTTAAACGTCTATCTTTGCATACGATTCCCACTAAGGGAATGAGACTCACTACGGCGACTGGGACCTGTTCGGATGTCACACACAGTTTGCGAGGGTTGCTCGATAGTTTTGGGTAGCAGCACAGTGCTCGTCGACCTCATTGTTGCTCCACTATGGCACTACGACGTTATCCTTGGCATGGATTGGCTCGCCAAGATGAGGGCAGAGATAGATTGTGATGCTCGGATTGTGACTGCCTATGGACCTGATGGCACAGCTTTCACGTTTCCAGTGCAGATCAGTTGGCCCTGCCGTGTTGATTGTTATGCTGCTTTGCTTGTGCCGATTGATGGTCCGACATTGGAGGGTACACCGGTGGTTAGGGAATTTGTTGGTGTGTTTAAGACTTTCCCTGGATTACCTCCTCGGCGCGAGATTGATTTTACGATTGATCTTACGCCTGGTGCGACGCCCATCTCGTTGCCGACTTATCGTATGCCTCCATGTGAGATGGAGGAGCTGCGGAAACAGATTGACGAACTTGTGGAGAAGGGTTTTATACGACCTAGTGTGTCTCCTTGGGGAGCACCTGTGTTATTTGTGAAGAAGAAGGATGGGTCGCTACGATTGTGTATTAATTACCGTAGGTTGAACCAGGTCACGGTGAAGAACAAGTATCCTTTGCCCAGGATAGATGATCTGTTCGATCAGTTGAGGGGGGCGAAGTATTTCTCGAAGATTGATCTTCAGTCAGGGTACCACCAGTTGCGCGTGAGAGAGGAGGACGTGCAGAAGACAGCCTTCAGGACGTGCTTTGGGCATTATGAGTTCCTGTGATGTCGTTCGGCCTCACGAACGCACCAGCCGTGTTCATGGATCTGATGAACCGGGTATTTCGGCCTTTCCTTTACCGATTCGTCATCGTCTTTATTGATGACATTTTGATATACTCTACGAGTCGGGAGGAGCATGAGGAGCACTTGCGAGCGGTGTTGGGTACACTGGAGAAGAACCAGTTGTTCGCACAATACAAGAAGTGCGACTTCTGGCAGGAGGAAGTCAAGTTCCTGGGACATGTAGTGTCCAAGGATGGGATAACAGTGGACCTTGCTAAGGTAGCTGCGGTTCAAGATTGGCAGCAGCCTGAATCGGTTACTGAGGTGAGGAGTTTCCTTGGTTTGGCTGGGTATTACAGACGCTTCATTCGGGATTTCTCGAAGATTGCCAGGCCATTGTCTCAGTTGACCCGGTAGGACCTGAAGTTCGCCTGGAATGAGAAGGCGGAGGCAGCTTTTAAGGAGCTAAAGGACAAGTTGACGTCCGCCCCTATGCTAGTATTGCCAGAGCAAGGGGAGAAGTATACGATATATACTGACGCGTCTCTCGTTGGCTTGGGTTGTGTTCTGATGCAGAAGGATAGGGTAATTTCGTATGCCTCGAGACAATTAAGGAAGCACGAGGAGAATTACCCTACACACGACCTGGAGTTGGCAACTGTCATCTTTGCATTGAAGCTCTGGAGATTTTACCTCTACGAAGAGGAGTTCGAGCTTTTCTGCGACCACAAGAGCCTTAAGTACATATTCACATAGCGAGACTTGAATATGAGACAACGCCGATGGATGGAGACCTTGAAGGACTTCAAGTTCGAGGTTTCCTACCATCCTGGCAAGGCGAACCTTGTGGCAGACGCGTTGAGCCGCAAGAAGGCGATTGCATTTGCGGCACCACTGATGATAGCTGAGTGGGACATGGTGGAGTTCGTACGGGACTTCGAGCAGAGACTCACTGTCGAGGAGCCATTTGAGTGTGTTGTGCACACGTTCGGGTGCGGCCACTTATTGACGACAGGATTGTTGAGGCCCAGAGGGCGATATACGGCTGTCTGAGCTTCGAGAGCAGGCTAGCGACGCCGAGGACTCCGAGTGGAGAGTTGGTTCTGATGGGGGTTTACGATTCCGTGGCCGCCTATGCGTTCCTGATGTGCCTGACTTGAGACGCGAGCTTCTCGAGTCTGCCCATAACTCGAAGCTTGCGATGCATCCTGGTAGCACGAAGATGTACCGGGATTTGAGACGGACGTATTGGTGGGATAATATGAAGGCCCACATCGCTGAGTATGTGTCTCGATGTCTGACGTGCCAGCAGGTCAAGGCAGAACATCGCCGACCTCCTGGACTGCTTCAGCCCATGCCCATAGCAGAGTGGAAGTGGGATTTCATCTCCATAGATTTCATATCAGGGCTGCCGAAGACGAGGAAGGGACACGATTCCATTTGGGTGATTGTGGACCGGTTGACCAAATCGGCCCATTTCCTCCCTATCAGAGTTACGAACTCTGCAGACGAGCTGGCTAGGTTGTACATCAGAGAGATCGTCCGTCTGCATGGAGTTCCTTTAGAGATCGTGTCGGACAGAGACACTCGGTTCACATCTATCTTCTGGACTTGTATCCAGGAGGCGATGGGTGTGAAGTTGAAGTTCAGTACGGCGTTTCATCCTCAGACTAATGGGCAGACAGAGCGGGTGAATCAAATTCTGGAGGATATGTTGCGAGCATGTGTGTTGGACTTCAAGGACAGCTGGGATGACTGTCTTCCGTACGCAGAGTTCGCCTACAACAACAGCATCCAGGCGACTATTGCCATGGCGTCATATGAGGCTCTATATGGTCGTCCTTGTAGAGCACCGCATTGCTGGGCTGAGGTTGGCGAGCGTAGTCTGATTGGCCCGGAGTTGGTACAGGTGACTACAGAGAAGGTCGACATTATCAAGCATCGATTACTCACAGCGCAGAGCAGGCAGAAGAGTTACGCCGATACGAGGCGGCGACCGCTGGAGTTCGAGGTCGGGGATCATGTGTTCCTTCGAGTTTCCCCTATGAAGGGAGTCTTTCGGTTTGGGAAGAAGGGGAAGCTCACACCGAGGTTTATCGGTCCATTTCAGATACTGGATCGAGTGGGTGATGTGGCGTATCGTCTCGCTTTGCCACACCACTTGCGTCTGTACACAACGTTTCATGTATCTATGCTGAAGAAGTACGTTCCTGATCCTTCGCATATCATCAGATGGGAGCAGGTACAGCTGAGCGAGGATGCTACGTATGAGTTGCGCCCGACGCGTATCCTTGACAGGAAGGAGCAGGTACTGCGTAGCAAGGTCATCCCACTTGTGAAGGTACTATGGACACATCATTCCGAGGAGGAAGCTACTTGGGAGACTGAGGCCGAGGTCAGGAAGAACTACCCTCAGATTCTCGAGGAATACGAAAAGGTATAAATTTCGAGGACGAAATTTTTTGTTTAAGGGGGGTAGATTGTAACGACCCGTAAATTTTCGTACTTTGACTCGAGTACCATCTCGACCAGAAATCAATTAGGATTAAATCCTTTAGAAATTTAACAAAGTTAACTAAGTGCAAAACTCGATTAGCCATGAAATCCATTGGGATCGCTTTAAATACGATCTGCAAGACCCAAAACTTGCAAAATCAGTGACTCTAGGTTACCCTAAAGTTTAGAACCAAACTCATTACCCGGCTGCTCTCGGGAATGAAATGAAACTTCGTATTAGGTCTAGATCGCACATCGGAAGTCCGATTAACACGAAGTTAAGGAACTAGGACCGCCTCACTGGGCTTGACAATCATCTCAAAAATCAGGTCCAGCCGATGTCCCACGGCCATTCGTTTGGATCCGGAGCGAGGGAGTGTGAAAAACACTATTCCCTTTACAAAATAAATATCTGGAATAGTGATCTGGCACCATTCGCTTGCGCATCAGTATTAAGCAACCAGACCGTCAGAATCAGACCAAATTACACCCTCGGATTAAGAAAAATTTCAGGAACATTTACATGTACTTGGAATTTCGGATCGTGGCCCACTGACCGTTGAACTGAAAGTGGTCCGCCACGTGCGATCTGGGAATCCGATCGAGTCGAAAACGTAATCCCACATAGATCCATGTGTGGAGAGCTTAAGTCTGACGTTTGGCTCAAGGAGGGCCACCAGAACCTCTCTTTTGAGCTGGAAAAGTGCGAAATACCTATATTAGCAGTAACCCTTGAACCTGAGTCTATTTTGGAGAGGTTTTAGGCTATAAAAGAGGCTTAGAACAGCCCTCTCACAGCCATACGAATTTGGGATAAAACCCTAGAGAGAGAGAGAGAAAGGGAGAGAAAGCTTGAGAGCTTGGGATTTGTGGGAGAACTTCCTCCTGCTGCTTTCGATTATCGCACGGCCTACACCGCCTCTTTCCAGGCGCTTTTCCGGCGGTATCCACTCCGTTTGAAGGTGAGAAACCCTAACCCTAGGTCTGATTTGAAGTATATAGGCTATAGGTTGTGAAAAAGGCTAACCGATTCCGCTCTTTAGGCTAGAAAACTCCCGAATACGGAAGCTCACCAAACCTTGCTGATCGTTGAGATTCCAAGGGCAAAGGTGAGGACTTTAGGTGTATAGGTTAGGTTTTCAAGCTTTCAAGCTTTCATGTCAGATAATGATAGATTCATGATCTGCATGCAATTGCACATGTACAAAGTGCTTTCCGTTTCCTGTTTCGATTAACGTTGTAGAATATGGAATTTCACATACTCTAGGTATACGTAGAAATACCGTATACGTATTTTTTTTGGAAAATGTTTGACATGTTTATTTAATGTATTTATACAATATATGGATAAAATACTAGTTTGGCGAAAGGAATCGCCGTAATACATGTTCGCTTGTAAATACTACGTATGTTGAAATTGTGTATTCTAGAAATACCGCATATGTGTAAATTTTGGAAATGCAATTGTCATGATTATTTGCTGTATGATTATGGTATACAGGATAAATAACCGCTTGGCGAAAGGATAGCCCTAATACGTATTTTGCTAACATACGTCATGTATGTTGGAATAGTGTACTCTAAGTGTTTGTGTAAATGCTTGTGAGTGTAATGCTTAAGTGTTAGTGCCTTAGATAGGTGCTGATATGGAATTCCCGACTACCTTAGAGACATGTAGGATACCCTCCATGTGGTGGTTTGCTCTAACCACTCACTTGTGATGTGTATGTAATTGTATCCCTATTTGTATAGTACTCTACAACATGCTTTACAACATGCTTTACTTCATGCTTTATGACATGCCTTTTCCATGCTTGTATTACTTTGTTTATCATGCTTTACTCCACATGCTATTGATGAGAATTGATTGAGTTTGGGACTATGTCTATAGTCCAGACATTCGGTACCAGACTTGAGATGTGGCTGAGATTCATGTCGCCACAAGGGATGTGTCTGACGAACCCGAGTCGTACTTCGGTTGGCGATAGTGGTTGGCCACACGGAGTGCTTTTGCGCTTCATATCGCCCAACTTTGTGCGCTCGAGCTAGTCAGGCTCGTCAAGTAAACCGATATGTGAATGTGTGTTCACCATGTTTGGTCATACTGCTTGAACCTAGGGTACCAAACTTACCAGTGGCGATCCCGTTAACCATGGTACCTCGATCCGCTAAGACTCATGAGCCGGACATGGTGGTATGGGACACCGTGGCCGAGCTGTCGGCCTATGCTGGGGCCAAGTGCCTCCCCATAGTGACCATTGAGCAACCCAACCTCGTGAGCCGAATACGGTGGTATGGGACACTGTATTCGAGCTGTCGATACTTACGGCGAGAGCCGAGTACGGTGAGACCTGTGCTCGTGCTGACGGGCGACGAGTCCTCCGTAGTATCTTCGAGTATACTCCAAGGGTCTGTGATTGGCGACGAGTCTTTCACAGCAACTAGAGTATGAGTTGAGCCGAGTACGGTGAGACCTGTACTCGAGCTGACGGCTAGTGATTGAGCCGAGTACGGTGAGACCTGTACTCGAGCTGACGGCCAGCAATTGAGCCGCATACGGTGAGATCTGTATCCGCGCTGACGGGTGACGAGCCCTTTGCGATGCCTTCGCTATGCTTCTCAAACCATAATATCGTATGAGATTAACTAGGATTGACGACCCTAGAATGGATCATGTTTGGGAATGATACAAGGGAGGTACCTTAGTTTCCCAATACTGCTGTTTGAAATGGACTAATAATAACTCGGTAATCATGCGCATCATCGCACCGCATGTGCCTTGTAGATGTGGAGCACTGAGGGAGTTATGCATTCGCGAACGTAAGATGTCGCATTGAGGGTGGTTTGGCAAGGGCATACAGCATCATGTCATTTCATTCTCGCACTTAATAAGAGTAGTTAGAATTGTTTGATTTGTACTGCTTGATTGAATTGATAACATGTTAACCTATGCTTTATTGTTCCACTGAGTTAGCTACTCACTCCCACGTTACGGGACGGTGTTTGCAACACCCACCAGACTCTGTCGCAGGTATAGGCGGCGCATCGGTTCAGGAGCCGGAGCCCGACTACGACGAGGACCAGGATGAGTTCTCCTTTATGCAGTACTCTGACGGCTTTGCTTAGGCCGACTGCATCGCGGGGATTCCAGGGCTTATCTATGGAGTTGTATTTTGATTTTTGACTTAGAAACCGTACATGTATATTGTTACTCAGTTAGTGCTCATACTCTGGTGTTCATAAAATTTTGTTTCTTCACACCTTAAATATACAATTTCAGTCTTCCGCTTGCCTTTATAAAATTGAACTGGAGTATGAATTACTGTTTTGGTATAATCTCATTCATGTTTATTGCTCTAACTCAGACAACATTTAACCATCATTGTGTATGTTGCATAAGTGATGCGCTGGAACTCGGGAGTGGAGTTCATACTCGACCCCCGAATTTCAGGGTGTTACAGGATTGGAGGATGAACTCCCTCGAGAGAAAGGGCTTAAAGTATAAGATGTAAGTTGAAACACATAAAAGCTCTCTCTTTTCTCTCTCCCAGCAACAAAAGACAAGTCCTCTATATATAGGCAAAAAGTTTCAACTGATATAAAACAGTCACATTTATGATAAAGTTTGATATCATCGAGCAGGTTCGATATCATCGAGCGTATACTCTCGATAGCATCAATGGTCCGCTCGATGACTCGGACTCGATGTCATACGCTTTTGAAACTCTTTGCCAATTGGTCGATGAATCGAAGTTATTATCGATGTCATCGGATTTCGAACTCCGATTCCATCAATGACAGGATCGATCCATCAACACTTGAAAAATGAGAGAGACTTGACTTTGAGATATTTCAGGTTTTTATGAATGATCGGGGAAACCGTCGAGGTCATCATAATTTGAATATCGATGACAACGAGATCAGAGTCGAGGCATCGATAATTCCAGCTGATTTAACTTTGAACTTGCTGGACAGATTATGGCTTCGTTCGATGCAATCGATCTGGTGCTGATATCATCGATATTTGAATATCGATTAAATTGAAGGGCCCCCGATCATAGTTAAAAACAATTTGAAATAACTGCTGTAAGAAATGCGTGCCCGCTGTCGATATCATCGTTGGACCTCCGATCTTATTGATGTTTGAATTCAGATAATATCGGACGGTCATCGATATATCGAAGACTTTTGAGATTTTCATTAAAAAACAGGGGCGCCGAAAATCTGCCTGTCGATCTTATCGAGCCACTCTCGAGGGGCTCGAGATTTGAATATCGATGATATCGATATGTGCATCGATACATCGATAATTCATCCAGATATATTGTGAAGTTGCTGGACATATTTAGTGCTTTTATCGATGATATCGATATGTGTATCGATACATCGATAAATCCGTCCAGATGAATATTCGGTTGTTGGACATTTTGGTCCTCTTATCGATAATATCGTTAAGGTATTGAGGACATCGACAGTACAGGTCGATCATATCGAAGGTGCTTCGATAAAATCGACAGGGCGAGAAAAACTTAGAGATTTTTCTATTTTTGAAAAGTTTTCTCACCACAAAAACCCTAAGATGTCTATCTTATTTTTTAAGGGTTTTAATTACCTGGTGTTTTGAGACATGGGATGTGAGGCTATGGTTTACCTATTGCGAGCTTCCACACATCCGGTTAAGGTAGACGCTTGAATTGTTCTTCCTATCAAGCTCTGTAGCTAGTCTGACTCACCATTCACGTAACTTGACAAACCAGGGCACTAGTAGGTGCACTTTTAGTAATGCCCTCAGGAAAAAGCTACAAACGATGATTGATAGGGGAGAAATTGTGATGGAAGAATATGACAGCAAAGCAAAGGTGAAGGGGTTGATTGCGCAGGTCAGCATAGACGCCCCTCGCAGTTGTACCCACTTGAATAGAAAATGATTGATAATGGCAAAATTTTCATAAGGAAAGTATACAATATAAAAGAAGAAATGAGGGTACACACGTCTGATTAGTTCAAGACTGGGGGCAATACTAATATCGGATGATCGGAACGAGTTAATGTGGCATCAACATACTTGTTAAAGATTGCAACATCTTGGTTTTGATTATGGAGATTACCAGAGCAATGCTTCCTAATCAAAAGGGCGCATGACAAATAGAAGAATGAAAATGCTGTAAAAGGCGAGTCATGTGCTCCTCAAATAAAAGGTTCAATGCTTTGTTTGAATAAAAGGCACAAATTTTCAAACAAAGCTTCTCAAGTATATCAGGCATATCAATGTCAAGCATTGATGATTCCTACCAAGCACTGACGATTTCCATTGACGTTGATGATTTTCGTCCCGCCGACATTGATGATTTTTGTCAAATTCGCCAAGTGTCGATGATTATCGCCAAAATTAGCGACTATCGCTGTCGTCATTAATCATTCATATAAACTCATTTTATCAAAATTGTTATCATCGCCAAGCTGATACACTATTTTAAACATGATAAGAATGTTCTCAAAACATTATCAGCAATGGCGAAATATTAATTATTGATTCACCAATTTTGGTAGTGGAATAAACTATATGGCTAACCACATATAAAATTGACGAGAGCGATGGTAGCTTATCATTAATTAAGGCAGCCTAGCCAAGCCCTCAACAGTCAACTCGCATAAGACCTATCATCATCGGCACTATATATATTATTCGGGCAGCAGTGAGAAGCCAGTGGCCCTAAAAAGCCCATATAGGCTATCACATGCATACCCATGCAGGCAGTGGATGAAGCCAATGACAAAAAGTCACAATGACCAGTCACGTGTGAGACCAATGCCGCCTGTAGAGATTTCGACAGCGTCACGGGGGAGGATTAAATACCCTCCCGCGAATGGGTCCGACCTTGCAGGTGAAGATAAATCTATGTATGCTCTCTTGAGCCTTTTCTCTTTGAGCCCTGCTCTTTTGAGCCTTTGTTATTTGAGCCCTGCTGTAGACCATATCCTAGCCCGTACCGTTCTGTAGACTTCCGCGGTCCTCCCGATCGAATTCTGGGGACCTGCGATCTGTTATTGGCAGTTACGCACAACCTTGAGTCGTGACCCATATTCTAAATTTTGCTCAGCTCAAAACTTGTACCCTAGCGACCACACCGTTGCTGCGACTCTCGCGTCGATGCAATACCCAGGCCGGGAGATATGGGCCTGCATTCATTTCAAAGAAATGTCGCACGTTGCGAATTCTAAAAGAATCTTTATGACCCGTCACATCAATTAAGTTAAGTACACCCTCCATACCCCAATGCCACCTCACCCTATCCCAAGTACATGCACCCATTCCCTCTTTTCCCTAAGTCAACACTCTCTCTCCCCACCCATTCCACCTTTACACAAAATTCAAACCAACCCATAATCCTCATTCGCATTTCTTACAACACCCACTCCATCCATTAATCACTTCTCTTTCACTCTCTCTCTCTCATTTCTAACTTCACTCTCCAACTCCCAAGGGTGGACGTCCAAGCTCCATGAGAGAGCTAGGTGTGGTCCACCTTCCTACCATCCAATCCCACCCTCTATGATCAATCTCAACCATTGAATAATGTTCCATTGGAGCTAAAGATGAGGAGAAGTCCAAGATGAAGCAAATAGTGGATGTTTATAGATTTAGATTGTGCTTTTTGTGATGGACCAAGTGGGGCCCACCAATTGATGGTGTGGAAACTATTTGGGACTCCCTTTAATGTATGATTTTGTAACCTAAAGGGGCCCATAGTGGTGGGGTCCCTCCATCTTACCGCTCTCTCTCTCTCTCTATCTCTCTTTCCCATCTTGTGGCCCGCCTATGATGTATGTATTTTATCCATATCGTTTACTAAGTGGGACGCAACCGCTGTCCAACCGGGGCCCACTTCTATGTCCACCATTGCTGCCCATTTGGGCAGCCCCTGTTGTAAGGAAAAAACACACAATAGCTTGATATAAAGAGTGGCCCACCGGACGTGAGACCACCACAATTTATGCATTTATCTGCACTATCTAGCAGACTGGACGGTGAGACCCACCATGGTATGTATTTCATCCCACCGTGTGAGAATGGAGCGGATTAAAAGCTCAGGAGGAGAAGGTAAGACTAATATATATATATATATATATATATATATATATATATAATATATATATATATATATATATATAATATTTATGTGGTGGGGGCCCCACGTGGGACCCACCTGATTTGGAAACGGATTGGCTGGAGTACATTTACAACAACTATATAGTTGTTGTACTAACGTTAGCAGGTGGGGGCTTAACGATCTAAACCGTCCATGTGGACTCCACCATGATGCAGATATTGTATTCACACCGTCCAAACATCACAGTGATGTTTTCTTTTTATTTTATTTTATTTCTCATGGCATTACAGGGAGAATGGGATAGATCTAAATTTCACGTGGGACCTACCACGTGTACGTGGTATCCCAGCAGGATGTATGGGTTTTAGATGGACGGTGGGGCCCATCAATAAGGTGTGTATTATATCCGCATTGTCCTTCTGGACGGTGGGGGAACCACCGTGATTTATGTATTTCATCCCACCGTCCATCGGGATGGTGGGGACCACACGATATATGTGCTTTATTCACGACGTCCATCTATGTGGACCACACAGCAACATAGTTATTGTAGTTAACGCCAGCAAGTTCTATGAGCCAGTCATGAGGTATGTGTTATACTCAAACCATCCATCCATTTGTAGCTCATGGGCCCACTATACGTTTGGCTCTATGTGGGCCACTCCTTAGGAGCAATGTTGGTTAAATGTCCACATTGATGGGCAATGATGGTTGGATCTCCACATTATGACCTTCCTTCAGGCTTTGTTAGGACGAATATCAAGGCCGATTATCGATTCCGATTCCGATTGTTGAGGCCGATTCCGATTCCGATTGTTGATACTGATTCCGATTGTCAAGACCGATTCTAATTGTTGAGACCCATTCCGATTCTGATTATCAAGGTCGATTCTGATTGTCAAGGCTGATTCATATTGTCGAGGCCGATTGTTGAGGCCGATTTCAATTCCGATTGTTGAGGTCGATTTCAATTCCGATTATCGAGGCTGATTCCGATTGTCGAGGCCGATTGTTGAGGCCGATTCCAATTCTGATTATCGAGGTCAATTCCAATTGTCGAGGTCGATTCCGATTGTCGATACCGATTTCAATTCAGATTATCGTTCCGATTGTCGAGGCCAATTGTTGAGGCCGATTCCGATTCCGATTATCGAGGCCAATTCTGATTGTCGATACCAATTCCAATTATTGAGGCCGATTCCGATTGTCGAGGCCGATTGTTGAGGCCGATTCCGATTCCGTTTCCGATTGTCGAGGCCGATTCTGATTCTGATTATCGAGGCCGATTCCGATTGTCGAGGCCGATTGTTGAGGCCAATTTCGATTTCGATTGTCGAGGCTGATTGTTGAGGCCGATTCCGAGGCCATTTCGATTGTCAAGGCTGATTGTAGAGGCTGATTCCGATTTCGATTGTTGAGGCTGATTGATGAGGCCGATTCCGATTCCGATTGTCGAGGCTGATTATTGAGGCCAATTTCGATTCCGATTATCGAGGCCGATTTCAATTGTTGAGGCTGATTTCGATTTTGATTGTCGAGGCCGATTCCGATTGTCAAGGCTGATTCTGATTGTTGAGGCTGATTGTATAGGCCGATTGTCGAGTTCAATTATCGAGGCTGATTCCAATTGTCGAGGCCGATTGTCGAGGATGGATATCAAGGCCGATTGTCGAGGCCTAATGTGATGTATATTCGGCCCGTATTTGAAAACCATTGTGATGTGCATTCAGCCCGTGTTTGAGGCCCAATGTGATGTATATGCAACCCACATTTGAGGCCCATTGTGATGTTTGTAACCCATTGGATTTTGGGGGTCGAGCAAAGCTCTACTCCCAAGATTCAGAACATCACTTATGCAACATGGATAATGATGTTTTGATGTCATCCATAGCAATGCATTAAAGATGAGTGGGATTATACTAAAATAGCATATCATACTCCAGAAATAATGTAATTAAGCAACGAAAGTCTAAAGCACAATTATCTAAATATGGAAGTATTTCACAAACTCCGGATTATGAGTATGTAACCGAGATGAACATATACATGTATCATTTCAGAATAGACCAAAATATCAAAATGTAATGTGTTCAACTAAGCCATAAGTCCATGTAATCCCATCGAATCATTACAAGGTCTACAGAGACTCGTCTGAGGGCTGAACGTAGGAGAATTCCTCCTCTAGGTCTACAAAGTCCAACCCTGTCGCATAGACTTCATCATCACCTGCATTTAAAGCAGAGTCTAGGTGGGGTTTTAAAACATCGTCTCAGGGTGGGAACGAGTGGCCAACTTAGTGTTACTATAAGGCAAATGTTAACATGTTATCAATTCAATCAAGCAGTAATGATAAAGCAGTACAACAATCATGTCCTAAGTACTCTTGTTAATGCAGGAATGGTATGCTGTAATGATGCATGCCCTCGGCTGCACTCCCTCAGCGACTTCATCTCATAATCACGCATGGCAAACTCCTAAAAAGTGCGCTTCCTCGCCAAAGCACATGCAATACGGTGCATGGTCGTGTTAGCTAAGTAATTTATTAGGCTTATTCATACAGTAGATTCGGGAAGCTAACGTACCTCCCTTTATATCATTAACCCAAACGGGGATCTATCTAGGGTCGCCAATCCTAGTTAATCACATACGATAAGTAAGTTATAGAGCAACATCACCCCTAATGAAAAAGCAGTGGATAGGCAAGTTCGAGAATTTATACTCGAGATCACTCCACCAACACCCTACCAACTGGAGTGCTATTTTCGAAGGGGCTCCGGATCAGAAGTTCACCCCAACCCACGCTGGGACCGCAGCCAGGCTGCACCGGTATAGGCCGACAGCTCGAAGGAAGTGTCACATACCACCGTATTCAGCTCACGAGTTTGGGTTGCTCACTAGTCATTATGGGGAGGCTCGTCACCCCAGTGTAGGCCGACAGCTCGACCACGGTGTCCCATACCACCATGCCCGACTCATGAGTCTTAGCGGATCTTGGTACCATGGTTGAAACGGGCTTTACATTGGTAAGTGGTACCTTAGATTCAATAAGTAGCGTCCATAAATGGTAAACACACAATAGGCAAATCGGTTTATTAGATAAGCTCGATGGGTACAAACGCACGCTGAATTAATTGACATGGAGGGCATAAGCACTCCACGTGGCCTAACCACTATCGACAATCATCATACGACTCAGATTCACCGAACGTATCAAATGTGGCGAGACTAATTCGTCCACCTAAACAAGAATTGTTACCGATTGCCTGGACCACGTCGTAGTCCCAATCTTACTCAGATGTAATAAATAGATACATGTGATAAACATATCAGCGTTTAATAAACATTCCAAATCCAATTCTCATTTGAGCATTTCATCGAACACATTGAACATGTTACCAAATGTTCGCATTTCATCCATAAATTTCATAATCGAAAGTAAGATTATATTAAGGAAACTATACATATAGATAAGGTAATCGAGAATTCTATCTCAATGCTCTTATTAAGTACTAATCATCAACAATTTCACATTCAGACATATTATCAAACACTTAGACTACACATTTTTAAATACATATACTAGTTAGTTACGACATAAACTATAGCAATTTCCTACACAACGTAGGTTATAAAACATATAACAAACATGGATCTAAGATTAGAAATCATGACAAGCACAATTCACCATTTTATTTTCATTCAAACATTTCAACATACACATGGAATGCATTTTGTATTATACATAGACTAAAGTAGTTACAACATGTATATGGCAAGTCCTGTCACAAGGGGATTGTCATACATACAACAAACATGAATCCTAGATTAATAGTGTAACATCCAGAAAAATTGGGGGTCGAGCATAACTCAACACCCGAGTTCCAGAACATCACTTATGAAACATAGATAATGATGATTAAATGTTGTCTGCATTAATGTAGTGAACATGAGTGAGATTAAGCCAAAACAACATATCATACTCCAGAGACAGTTAAATTGCAAGCGGAAGACTGCGATAGATATATAAAATATATAAAAATAGTGGTGAGTCTCCAGAGTGTGATAATGTTACTAGGTTAATGAATTACAAATACAGTTTAAATTATACCAAATGGGTAGTGTCATCTAGTCAACATCCCTGTAACTCCGTCGATCAAGGCACAGCTCATATGAAGCCGGCCGAAAACCGCATATACGAGAAAGCATCCTCGTCGTCACAAAAGTCTGGCTCCGCCTCAGGAGTAGCGTCGCCATCTGAAATCAGACAAAGTCTGGTGGGTGTTCGGAACACCGTCCCGTAACGTGGGAGTGAGTGATCAACTCAGTGGAACAATAAAGCATATGTTAACATGTTATCAATTCAGTCAAGCAGTAATGATAAAGCAGTACAATCAAACACTCCTAACTACTCTTATTAATGCAAGTATGAATGCAGTCATGATGTATGCCCTTGCCAAACTACCCTCATGCGACACCATCTTACGTTTGCGAATGTGTTCATCCCTCAGTGCTCCACATCTACCAGGCACATGCAATGCATGATGAGCATGATTACTGAATAATTATTAGTCCACTTCAAACAGCAGTATTGGGAAACTAAAGTACCTCCCTTGTATCATTCCCAAACATGATCCATTATAGGGTCGACAGTCCTAGTTAATCTCATACGATGTTATGGTTTGAGAGGCATAGTGAAGGTATCACAAAGGGCTCGTCACACGTCAGCACAGATACAGATCTCACCGTATGCGGCTCAATTGCTGGCCGTCAGCTCGAATACAGGTCTCACCGTACTCGGCTCAACTCATACTCTAGTTGCTGCGAAGGGCTCATCGCCAATCACAGACCTTAGAGTATATCGAAGACACTACGGAGGACTCGTCGCCCGTCAGCACGAATACAGGTCTCACCATATTCGGATCTCGTCGTAGGTGTCGATAGCTCGAATATAGTGTCCCATACAACGATAATCGCCTCACAAGTCTAGTTGCTCACTGGTCACTACAGAGAGGCACGTGGCCCCAGCGTAGGCCGACAGCTCGACCACGGTGTCCCATACCACCATGCCCGGCTTATGAGTCCTACCGGATCGAGGTACCATGGTTAAAAGGAATTTCACTGGTAAGTTTGGTATCCTAGGTTCAAGCAGTAGCGTCCAAACATGGTGAACATACATTAGACAGATCAGGTTACTTGATGAGCTCGGCTAGCTCGAGCGCACAACAAGTTGAACGACATGAAGTGCATAAGCACTTCGCATGGCCAACCACTATCGCCAACCGAAGTACGACTCGGGTTCGTCGAACACATCTCACGTGGCAAATGAATCACAACCACGAATTCAATTCTGGTACCGATTGTCTGGACTATAATCATAGCCCCAAACACAATCAATTACAGATAGATAAAGCAGTAATTGATCAAGATTCAAATCATACAATCAAAGTATGGTATTTTCCGTTTAGGGCTGTCAGGGCTGTTGCACGCACTCATTGATCCACTCCCCCATCACCCATGACGGATCATACAACATAAACATGAATTTAAGCATATGCATTACATAGATAAAATCATACAATCAATTGCGCATGTTATGAAGCACAACACAAGCATGAGTTTGTACATATTAAATTCCTAATCACACAGCTATCCAAGGAAATCATACACATAGTTAAAGGAGTTGAGAATCATATCTCAACACCCTTAAACATTACAATTTACTAATTACTACCCATTCAGACATTTCAACAAACACTTTAAAATACATACATCAACATACATGACATATGTTGATCACATAGGCATTAGGCCAACTCCTTTCACTAGGGAGTTGCCCCAATCATGACACGCGTACACCCACGACGGATAGTCATGGAAAGTAGGAATCCAAGTTCCATATTCATTTGAATATTTTCACAACCACTTGGGCTACACATTTCAACATATATAGCGTATTGTGGCCGTGGTGTGATTCAGGGCAAATCCTTTCATCAAAGGGGCATCACCAATACAATAATCAATTATCCATGACAATTAGTCATGGCGAGCACGAATGAGAATTCTATACTCATTAAGTCATTTTCACAAACACTTAGAATACACTATTACCACATACATGGTGTATGTTAACAAAACATGTATTAGGGCTATCCTTTCGCCAAGTAAGTATTTTGTCCATATATAATATATTCATACAGCAAATAATCATGGCAAATACATCTCCAAAATTTATACGTATACGATACTTTCTCGAATACACAATTTCAACATACATAGTGTATATAAGCAAAACATGTATTAGGGCGAGTCCTTTCGCCAAACAAGTATTTTATCCACATATAATATATTCATACAACAATTAATCATGTCAAACACATTTCCAAAATTTGTACGTATACAGTACTTTCTATAAATACCTAGAGTATATAGAATTCCATATTTTTCATCTTTAATCGAAACGGAAAACAGACAACACTTTGTACATGTACAATTACATGTAGATCATGAATCTATCATTATCTGACATTGAAAGCATTGAAAACCATAACCTATACACCTAAAGTTCACACCTTTTATCGTAGAATTGTAACGAATCCAATAGGTTTGCTAAGCTTCTGTATATGGTAGTTTGGCCACCTATATATCGACATAGGTTAGCTATTTCATAACCTACAACCTATACAACCCCAACACAGATTAAAGTTAGGGTTTCTTACCTCAAAATGGAGCTGGAATCGCCGGAAAAGCGATGAGAACGGAGCGGTGGAGCTCGTGGAGCGGCAGGGAAGAGTGGCAGGGAGATTCTTCCACTCCTCCCACACTTTCTTTCTCTTTTCTCTCTCTTTTCTCTCTCTCTCTCAAATCTCAAATTCGTATGGCTGTGAGAGAGAGGGTTCTAAGGTCCTTATATAGTCTAAAAACTCACCGAAATAGACTTGGGAACAAGGTATACTTGGGTTTTGTCCAAAAGGCATCTGTTTCAGCTCAACGGAGAACTTTTGGCGGGCCTCCTTGAGCCAAAGGTCAGACTTAAGCTCACCAACACTGGATCTACGTTCTATTAAGTTTTCGTTTCGGTCGGAATTCCAGATCACGCGTGGCGGACCAATTTCAGTTCAACGGTCAGCGGATCTCGATCAGAGATTCCGAGTACATGTAAATGTGTATGAAATTTCTCCTGATCCGAGGGTGTAATTTGGTCTGATTCTGACGGTCTGGTTGCTTAAAATTGATCCGCAAGCGACACGTGCCAGATTACTGTTCAAGATATTTTATTTTGAATTAATTTCACATTTCTCACACTCTTCACTCCGAGCTCAAGCGAATAGCACTGGGACACTATCTGGATTTGATTTCCGAGATGGTTGTCAAGCCCAGCAAGGCGGTGCTAAGTCCTTAACTTCGTGTTAATCAGACTCCCGATGTGCGGTCCAGACCTGATACGGAGTTTCAATGTGCTCCCAAGAGCAGCCGGGTAATGAGTTTGATCCTAGATTTTAGGGTAACCTAGCGTCAATGATTCTACAAGTTTTAGGTCTTGCAGATCGTATTTAAAGTGATTGGCGCTAATTTCACAGGCACTCTAGTTTAACACTAGCTAAATCTCGCCTAATTTCTAAAGGATTTAGTCCTGGGTAATTTCTGTCTGAGGTGGTACCTGGACCTTTGTAATTTGTATCTAAAGTGATCCAAGTTATACTACTTAGCTAGTTGAAGATAGTGTCTAGGATGAAAGTGCTTAGAAAATTTGAAAGAACAAGGTGGTGAAGGGTGAGATTTGTGAAGAAAATGGTTTGAAAAGGGATTTGAGGCTTTAATTGAGTGTTTGAGAAGTTAAACCTGTGTTAGGTTTGACCCATTGCCTAAGGACGTCTAATTCCAGGTTGGAAAAAATCCGGGCTGTTACAAATAGTCATGGCAAACTCAAATCATGATTTCATATTCATTCAAACATTTCAACAAACACATGGAATACATAATATATTCAACATAGTTTACACATGTATATTTCATCGAAAACGTCGTAATTAAAATCATATGGTAGCAATCAAGTCAGACATAAATCATTAGCTGACATTGAAAGCCTTAAAAACCATAACCTAAACGTTTATAGAAAACACCTTTCATCGGTATACTCGTTTCGGACGCGATTCAAACATTATGTTTTCCGAAAACGAAACGTCAAGCACCTACACGACGTAATAGGTTAGCTAGCTCGACAACTATTAACCTGGATCTCCATAATGATATTAGGGTTAGGGTTTCTTACCAAAATCGTAGTTGGAAGAGGGTTGGATAGTGAAAGAAAATGACGATCTAGCACGTAGAGTCGTGTGGGAATATTCCTGCAATGATCTCCTAGAACCACTCTTCTCTCCTTCCTCTTTTCTCTTCTTCTTCTTCTTCTTCTTCTCTTCTTCTTCTTCTTCTCTTCTTCTTCTCTCTCTCTCTTTCTCTCCCTTAGGGTTTTGAGCAAATTCGTATATGAGAGAGGTGGGGTGAGATAAGGGCTTTATATAGGCCCAAAATTGATGCAAATGGCCCCAGGGCCATGGTATTCCTAGTTTGTATGCAAAGGGCGCCTGTTTCTAACGAATGGGGCTCATGTGGAGGTTCATTACCTGTCTATGTCACGGAGTAAGTTCCCTAACAATGGATCTGTCAGGTTATAATTTCGGTATGATCGGATTAGTTGATCGACCATGGAGGACCCATATCAGATCAACTGTCGTTGTCACTCCATCAAGGCCCCAAGTATATGGACAAGAGCAGGGAAATTTCCCTAATCTATGGGTGACGTTTGGTCAGAATCTGACGATCTGAAGTCTTCAATTTCACTTGCAAGCGAACTACCAAATTCACTTAATTTCTGGTTCATTTTCTAAGATATTCGCGTTTCTCATACACTTGGGTCAGGGCTTAAGTTGTGTATTTCTGGACACTATCTAGGCTTGATTCCTGCGATGGTAGTCAAGCCCAATAAGATGGTCATAAGCCTATAGTTTGGCGATAATTGGACTTTCGACGCGCGGTCCAGGCCCGATACGGAGTTTCAATGTGCTCCCGAGAGCAATGGGGTTTTGAGATTGCTCCTAGGTCTTTAAGTAATGTTGAGTTAGTAATTTTAATGGTTTTGAGTTTTGTACTTTATATAGAAAGTGGTTCAAGCCAAATCCATCGGTTGTTTAATTTAGTACTTAACTAAATTCCGCCCTTATTACGATGGAATAAGGTCCTAGGTTAGTTCTATGCCCCTTTTTGGCACTTTTAGTTAGTATATTATTTTAATTATTTTTACAGTAGTTCATCATCAAGTCTACTTTATCTCCACCAAATTTCATTAGATTTCGTGTTCTAGAAAAATTCTAGAAGTAGCAGCTATCTGAATTAATAATTTTTCGATAGTTGTCACACCAACCTAGATTTAACTATATTAAAAATTTTATTATATTTTTCACTTATTTTTATATGAAACTAGACTTATTAAGCTTCAATCTAGCTTTTGAATCACCTAAATAGGAGTTATATTGAGGGAGATATGACTTTTTGAAGTTGGTCAAAAACTGTAGCGAGGGTCCACCAGATTTCGGTGCACCAGCGGCGTGCTGCAGTCTGGGTGGTGACGCCCCGGTCCGCTGGAGAGCCGGGCGGCTTCGGAGGTGGCGCCGCACCCCTTTGTGGTGCATGCCACCTAGAGTTTTTGAAATTGGTGTATTTTACCACCCGGAATGAGTTATTCGACGTGCAATATATGATTTTGGGGTAGGAAAAGCTAATCTATCCAAATAACCTATTTATTTTATGAGATTCCATAAGGTTAATGGTCAAAATCCTATTTTAATTATATATTTACTATTTATAGTAAATTTTAGTTTAAGTATTGTTCTTCATCATTTAAACTTTAGGATTAGTGTCTAATTTGAAAGTTCTTAGAAAAATTTGAAGCATAAGGTGGTGAAAGGTGAGATTTTGAAGGAATGGGTTGAAAGAGGATTTGAGACTTTGGGATTGAGTTTTGAGAAGTCGATAAGGTGTTATGATAGACCCATTGCCCAAGGACGACCATCTCTAAGTTGGTAAAAATTTAGGATGTTACAGTATTCAGCCCGTGTTTAAGGCCCAATGTGATGTATATAAGGCCTATGTGGTGAGGCCCATTATGATGCATTTAAGGGCCAGGCGATGGAGCCCATTGTGATGTATGTTAGCCCATGTGAAAGGCCCATCTTGATGTGTATTAAGCCCTTGAGTGAGGCCCATGGTGTTGTATATTTGACCCTTATGTGAGGTCATGGGTCCACTATATGTTTGGCTTTGACTCTATGTGCGTCATTCCTTAGGGGCAATGTTGGTTAAATGTCCACATTATCGAGGTCGATTGTCGATGCCGGTTATTGATACCAATTTATGAGTGTGTGACAGCATAACATCATGATACATGCCCATATGCATCATCTTCATGTTTGTTATAAGATGTGGTTAACTATTGCATATGTCATTGGGCAGGTTGTTATAAGACTCCCTGATAGGTGGAGGTTATCTCACATTAACGCATGGTACGCGCAAGATTAATGCATGACTAGATTGTATGACTCATGCATCTTGCATTGTATGTTGTGATTACTGTACGCCTTAGCGACATCAGGGTCGTAGCCTCCACAGGCATATCGTGGGTGTCAGATGGGACACCGAAAATCTGTTCTAGCATCAGGCCGCCATAGATGACCCTGAGTAAAAATTCCTAAACCCTCTTGGTATTAGAGGACGCCCCAACGTCGAGACCGAGTGGATATATATGAGCGCATGAGGGTCGTATACCAGTAGGTCATGTCTCCCACTGTGTCGTGATCGGTTGGGAGGTGGTGTGGCCTTACCTGCCTGAGGGAGTAGGTATAGCTAGGCTGAGTCTGACTAGCTCCTAAATGGGTCAGTTATCGACGAGTCGGGTCGATATTGGTAGGCAAGTAGTGAGGTCTCCTCCACTTAACCAGTTGTATTGTGTGCTTGATGGGGCAGCAAGCTGGCGTAGAGTGTACTAGACCCCGGTGATGATCTTAGATATGTACAGTACTGATTTGTGGAGTAGGAGTTACATATTCATTCACTATCAACTCGTGCTGGTGGTGCATAACTATTTGTTATGTGTACCTTCACAATGACCAGGATTTGGTTGGGGCACGCGACTAACCTAAGATCAGAGGTTTACCACATTGAGTCTGACTATCCAAATTAGGTATGGGACTGGTTTGGATAGAAGTCTCTTGTGATGGATCCCATAGCCTGCGATACTACGTACTATCATCCCGACTTCACACAGCAGCTTGGTCATTTCATTCACACCGCATATTGCATTACATTCGCGGCATATGGTATATTGGTTTGCTATGTCTTTTCATCGCATATCCTGGATGAGGTTCAGTATATGATATTTGGCTCATTATGATCTGCATTGCATACTCTGATATTGTATGACTCGTGGACTTACCAGTATGTTTCCTTTTACTTTGATATCATATGATTCATGATCTTGACAGTATTTCTAACATTATATGATTACGACATTATATTGAATACTTGACACTTACCTTATGCACACACTTTCATCACCCTCTAAGCTTTATATAAGCTTATGCACGATAGATGCGTGCAGGTGACATTAGGTTGCAACAGCGTAGAGCTTGGAGCATGTAGATGACTTCTGAAGTTTTGGTTTCGATATATGTGTTTCCCTTTCAGCATTGTATTCAAATGTTTATGTTAGTGGATATGTGATGATAATGTTGCCTTTGGGATTTGGGTATACTTGTGGTTATGCATATTACGAGTTAAATGTACATGAAAAATCCTCCTTGTAGGATCCCAAGATCGGAATCTGCTCTATGGATGCTAGGAGCCGAGAATGGGGTACTACGGAGGTTGTCAGCACTGGATTCAGCAATCGAAAATTTTGTGGGCCCGGTTTTCGAGTTTGGGGCGTGACACATGCTCTCTTGATCCTTTGCTCTTTGAGCTCGGCCTGAAATCGGCAGTAAACTATAATTTCTCTTTGAGCCCAAGTCTTATCCAGTCAAGTTGTGTTTAGTTTAGTCTAGTTTGGTCAGGTTAAGTTCAGTCAAGTCATGTCTAGTCAAAGTATGATCAGTCAAAAGTACACTAGATCCACTACTCAAAAGCATGAACTATGTCTGCATCAAAATGCTACAGATATATATTTCACTTTAGATATACTCAAACATATAATTGCCTGATGAAAATTTCAAATATTGAGTAAACAACATATAAAAATGTTTTTCTCTTGAATTAGGTTCAAATAACAGCAACAACAAATGCCTTCAAAATATCGGCAATTATTAAAGTTCAAATCTTCGATATTGGCAATTATCTATCCAAAAGTTCAAATCTTCGAGATCAACTACTAGTCTTCAATTGTTATATATTTATTCTTTTGACAAGAGCCATGAGGTCTTTTGCCTTCTTGATAATAAAGAAATATTATCTCACAAAATTCTCAAAGGCGGTAGAGAATAAACCAGCGAAGAATTATCGTTCTCTTTCAGTCGATTTAAAGATTCAGTCATATTTTTTAGATTTGTTAAAGGAGCAACAAAGATTAGCCATCCTTCAAGGGTATCAGTAGGCTTTACTTCATAAATATTATCTTCTGAAGAAATCAATATACGAAGATTGGCCTGGACAGGGGGCATGATATATTTCCCTAAAGTAATCTATGCCTTGGTTTTTCTGATAATTTCTTATATACGGCGGAGGAATCAATATAACATAATGAGCTGGGTAATAATCACACACTAAGTAATATTGACAACCCCACCAACACACTCAATGATAAGAAGTATGAACTGGAGAATTATGCTGAGAATAATGAAGTATGATCCAGCATGAACTTTTAAGAGTTGTTTTTTTTATATATATATATTAAGGCCCGGTTATATGGTCTGATGCCATAACTTCTTACTGTTCTAATAATAATATCGCAAGACCCCAAGTATCGGATCTGATGGAGATAAGGAACAAATGTCTATCAAAAGAGATAGAATCATCGTCAATAAATTCTATGGCCTTCAGAAGTTATTAAATGAAATTGAGAGAAGTCTTATCTATTTTTCTGAATCAGCAAAGGTTCAGGAACAATATACTCTTAGCCAGTCTATGAAGAAATGCTAAGGAAGCACAAACTAGAAAAGACTCAGTAATTGAATTTATAGAGCCAGAAATAACGTCTCCAAAAGCGCGATATAATGCGAAGTATAAAGAGAAGCACAAAGAGAAAGCGACTCAATCATTATCCTATTGAAAATATTACAAATATTCTAAATCAATATATACTTCATGAAACTAAATTGGAAAATTATGATATTGTGAAGTACTAATTCCAATTAATTTGGCAGGAAAGATTACCATTCGAAAGCTTGGGTTATGCAGATCATGAATAAAAGAGACAATCGAAAAAGTTGTTGCAGTAGGAGCAGCATTAAAGAATAACTCTATAAACGCAGAGTTCAAAGAAAGAGTTGCAGAAATTAATCAAAGAAATCGTTGCAGCACAACATTGAAAGATAGTTTTCTGGCCAAGATACTTAAAGACGAAGTCGTCACAGCTGTTACAGTGACGGGTTTCAATGAAAAGAGAATTTAGCCTCCCTATTCAAGCATCTTCTCGACACTACTGGCTGGGGGCAATTAATCTTCTGGTCGAGTGTGATCATTTAGTCTTCTATGCAAGCAGGGTCATCCAGTTATCCTTTAGTTGTAATTCATTTGGTTTTTCAAAGAAAATAGATCCTCCATTTGATTTCATAAATCAATCAAAGAAGGATAGAGGGGACATCTGTTGGGGCACAAAATACATATTTCTCTCTCTGGAAGTCTCAATGTGCATCTATATCCTTAGTGCAGAAATTCCATTGTGATCCTTGTTAGAGTGCAGAGGCCCTTGCTGAGAAGCCCCTGGTTGTACGCCCAGGGTTGTGTGCTCCTGATTGTGCGCCCCCTACCTAGATTCTTGTTGTGCGTCCCTACCTAGATTCTTGTTGTGCGCCCCTACCTAGATTCATGTTGTGCGCCCCTACCTAAATTCCTGTTGTGCACTGGAAACTGTTGTGCACTGGAAGTTGCTGTGCGCTGGAAGCTGTTGTACGCTAGAAGTTGCTACGTGCTGGAAGCTATTATGCAATGGAAGTTGTTGTGCGCTGAAAGTTGCTGTGCTCTGGAAGCTGTTGCGCCTAGAAGCTGCTGCGCGGTGGAAGCTGTTGTGCGCTGTAAGCTACTGTGCTCTGGAAGTTGTTATGCGCTAGAAGCTGCTGCGCACTAGAAGCTACTGTGCACTGAAAGCTATTATGTGCTGGAAGCTGTTGTGCGCTAGAAGCTGTTACGCACTGAAAGCTATTGTGCGCTGCAAGTTGTTGCGCACTGTAAGCTATTGTGCGCTGGAAGTTGTTGTACTTACGCACTGGAAGTTGTTGTACGCTGGAGGCTGTTGTGCGCTGGAAGCTATTGTGCACTGGAAGCTGCTGTGCACTAGAAGCTATTGCGCGCTGGAAGCTATTGTGCGCTGGAAGTGCTGCACGCTGGAAGCTGTTGTGTGCAAATAGTCCTCTCACATGTGCGAGACACCTATAAATACCCCTCTCCCATCTTCATTTAGATGGACAAAAGTTGGAGAGTCTCAAGGAACTCCCAAAGGAGAGAGAAAAGTGGAGCATGATGGAAGATCCGTCTATGAAGGGAAAAAGCAAGAAAGCATGCACCCATCCACTTTCAAAGACGATGGAATCCTTGGGCAGATCATCACAAACTTCAATATAGAAAATGAGTCACTCTTAGCTGAATTTATCAACTTTTTTTTACGATTGTTTGTCACATTTTACAGATTCAAATGATCTGATAATAAATGAGATAGTGGATGCCTCGCAAGATAATACCTTGGTAGTTGTCACTGACTGAGAGAACCCTTATTCTGAAACCCCTCCTTCCCTAGATCCTAAATGTTTACCATTAAAGAAGGAGGAGCTAGAAATTAACCGGAGTCTAAAACTTCAGAATGTGTCGAGACTACATCACTTTCTGAGAACTTTTCTGAATTTCATCTATGTATAGTCTCTGATTCACCATGTTATTCTAACATTGAAACTTTTTCTATCACAGATGAATCGTATATACTTTGGACACCTCAGGAGATTAAAAAGAAACCTTATGCTGAAGTCCATAAATTTCTCTGAAAATTCATGCTCCAGGGCATCCGAGCATATTATAAAAAGGGATTTTAGATGATCTTGTTCAGAAACCTACTGAGAAATTTATTAAGATATTGGCCTGAGGAGGAACCTTGTAGCATGACTAAGTAGCTTTTCCCTTGCTTTCCTAGTTTAGGATTAGTTTATTGTTATCATGGAATTTAGGATAATTTGCTTTCAGTTGTTTTAAGATAGTTTGCTTATCATCAGTTTTAGTCTTTTGTGCTAACCCATTTTTCGCACTGAGATCATTGGAAAAGCCTCAAAATTCCTTCTTCGGGTATTATCTCTCCATCACTTCCCTTTTCTTTTCATTGCCTCATTTGCATTGAATGTTTATCTCTTTTGCATTGAGGACACTATAGATTTTAGGTTGGGGGTGTGGATTAGGCAAGCTAATCAGTAGTTTTCTTAGTCTTTGAGCAAAATGTGTGATGATTTTGAAGTATAAGATACTTAATTTATGACTCTTGGATTCAATTACTTGTTAGATCTCACAGTTAAATTTGAATTATTAATCCATGAGTAAGTTTTAAACATTGATCGAGTCATGATTTCACATGACACATCTAGCTTTCACATTAAAGCTTTAGTCAACGTTGAATTGTTAACTTAGTGATTATTGAGCATGGAAGGAACCAACCAGGTGAATTTGTCCATCATGTTAAAAAAAATAAAAAAGGAAAAAAAAATACCTAGCTAAAAAATAGTTGTCGTCGAAAATGGCTACTTATTAAAGATCTTTAAAAAGATTGACATAGTGTGAAAGCCATTGATGGAAAAATCAAAAGCTGGAATAATAAAAACACTGAACTGTAAGGCAAGTTTTCATTTATGTTTTGGTTATCCTGAATGTTCTTTTAATTATCAATGTTATCATGGAAATTGAGAATTGGACCTTTGATTGTGATAAGTCTAGGTTTCACTTTGCACCCATGGAACTCAATGTTTAGGATTGTTCTAATTAGAGGATTAATGCTTTGAACTTGACTATGAGATTCACCGTGTGCTAGAATTTAGGAGGAAATACTGCTCAATATTAATGTATCCTAGATTTCTATGAAATGGATTGTCTTTAGAACCGCTCGAGCTTATGGAAATTATACAGTAGTTTTTCGAAATATCTTTCGCATGTTTTGCTCGGGACTAGCAAAATGCTAGTTAAGGGGTGTGTTGAGACTCAAATATTGCATATTCTCCCCCAGTTATATCTTGGTTTTATGAACATGATTGTAGCATCCCAGGATCGGAACCTGGTATATGGATGCCGGGAGCCGAGAATGGGGTACTACGGAGGCTGTCGGCACCGGATTCGGCGATCGGGAATCTTGTGAGCCGGTCTCCTAGTTCGGGGCGTGACAGAAGTTGGTATCAGAGCATAACTTGGGAATAACCGAGAACGGCATCACATGTTTACTATGAGATCGAGGCGGTTAGGTTCCAAGTGCAAAACCTTTCGATTGAGTTCCTTAACGCTCGATTCTCAAGATTGATTGGCACCTTATCTTTTCCATAGGACATGTCGCACAGGAGAGTGATCCTTGCTCCTCTGCCTGAGGATGACGTTCCTTCGCCTGACGCCGGTGTGGATCCGACCGTGCCTGTGAGTGCCTCGCAGTTACAGCAGATGTTACAGGCTGTGACAGCTGCACTTCAGGGGCAGGGCAGACGCCTGGTTGTTTCTGCAACTCAGGCAGAGCAGGAGCGCGCGAGTGCCCTTCTTCGCGAGTTCAGACGGATGGATCCTCCACGATTTCAGGGCGAGCCAGATCCGACAGCAGGTGAGAGATGGCGCTCCGATGTGGAGAAGATTTTTGATATTATGTCATGTACGACCGAGCAGCGAGTTCGATTGGCCACATTCCTTTTCCAGGGCGAGGCAGAGCACTGGTGGACCTCTGTTACCCGTGTCACAGGACTTGATCATGTCTGGACATGGGAGGATTTCGTTAGCCGATTCGAGGACCAGTACTTCCCCGACCACATTCGTCATCAGAGGGCACGAGAGTTCGAGACTCTAGTACAGGGAGACATGTCCGTGGCGCAGTATGCAGCACGCTTCGTGGCGCTTCACGGTTTGCGCCATATATGGTTGATGATGAGGGGCGGAAGGCCCGCCGTTTCGAGAGCGGCTTACGTTTCGGTCTTCGAGGCCGTGTTATTGGGTACGAGCTCCCGACCTTTCAGGCGGTAGTACGAAGGGCCCAGATCTACGAGACTGAGTGGGCTGACTCTCAAAGCGGTCGAGATCAGAGGAGAGGCCGGAAGAGGCCAGCCTAGTCCAGTAGCTCTCAGCAGCATCGACGACCACAAAGGTATAGGGATCATCCACCTGCTAGAGTACCAGCAGTACCAGTGACACCAGTAGCGTCAGCGGCACCTTCTGCGCCACCCCAGCAGCTGTTTCTAGGGACGTGTTTTGGATGTGGCGGTTCTGGACATCGCATATCTGAGTGTCCCCGTCCTCATCTGCAGCAGTCTAGAGGGCCGCAGCAGTCTCCAGGACAGCTGCGACCACAGCAACAGCCTTCAGCACAGCAGCAGCGGCCCCATCAGCAGCGACCGCAGCCACCTCAGCCACTGAGGACCCCAACAGCAGCAGAGACAGCAGCATAGGCAGCCGCAGAGGCAGCAGCAGCACCAGGGACCTCAGAGGGGACATACACCTCCCCAGCTAGCTCAGTCCAGGTTCTATGCAGCTCAGAAGGACCCGCAGACTTCCGGAGGAGTCATAGAGGGTATACTTCCAGTCTCCTCATGCATCGCACGAGTATTATTCGATTCCGGCGCTTCGCACTCATTTATATCTGAGGATTTTTGCCGATCGACTGGATTACCGACTGAGTCTGCTAGTGAGGGATTGACCGTATGGACGCCGTTGGGGAAGACCGCAGTATTGGGCCGTTTCTGTCCGTCTTGCCCTATTCTGGTCGGTGATATATTCTTACCTGCTAACTTATTTGTGCTGCCGATGACAGATTTTGACGTTATCTTGGGTATGGATTAGCTTACCGAGTACCACGCCATCATGGACTGTTCCGCGAGGACAGTCACGTTCTGTATACCCGGCTTGCCGCAGTTTCAGTTTGTTGCCGAGCCCCGAGGAGAGTCGTTGTCATGCTTGATGCCCTGTGCCGTTGTGGAGCCCGTTGTAGATTATATCGATCATATTCCGATTGTCTGCGACTTCCCCGACGTGTTTCAGGAGATTTCGGGACTGCCGCCTCGACGCCATATTGAGTTCGGGATTGATCTTGTGCCTGGTACCGCGCCTATCTCGAAGGCCCCGTACCGTATGACATCGATGGAGCTGCATGAGTTGCAGCGGCAGTTGGACGAGTTGCGTGAGTTGGGATTCATTCGTCCGAGCATTTTGGCTCGTTGAGGCTCTACGTCGACTACCGCGAGCTCAACCGGGTCACGATTAAGAACAAGTACCCACTCCCGAGGATAGACGATTTATTTGATCAGCTGCAGGGTGCACGTTCTTTTCGAAGATTGACCTGTGTTCCGGTTATCATCAGATTTGTGTCCGAGAGGAGGACATCCCGAAGACAGCTTTCAGGACGCGTTACGGTCATTTTGAGTTTCAGGTCATGTCCTTTGGACTGACCAATGCACCCGCGGTCTTCATGCAGTTGATGAACGAGGTCTTCCGTCCATATCTCGATCAGTTTGTAGTGGTCATCATCGATGACATTCTGATTTATTCGAGGACCCGTGAGGATCATATGCAGCATTTGGAGATCGCTCTGCAGACCCTCCGTGCCCACCAGTTGTATGCGAAGCTGGAAAAGTGCGAGTTCTGGCAAGAGGAGGTGAAGTTCCTCGGTCACGTGGTGACGAGGGAGGGTGTCGCAGTGGACCCCTCGAAGGTTGAGGCAGTGCGTCAGTGGAACCAGCCCACGACTGTGTACGAGATCCGCAGTTTCCTTGGTTTGGCGGGCTATTATCGGCGTTTCATTGAGGGCTTCTCCCGTATTGCTGTCCCGATGACCAGGTTGACTCGGAAGGGCGCAGATTTTGTTTGGACTGATGCATGCGAGCGAGCATTTATGGAGTTGAAGGACCGGCTGACGTCCGCTCCTGTCCTCACTCTTCCCTCTGGGAGTGATGGATTCGTTGTATTTACTGATGCTTCGCATATTGGATTGGGTACTGTCCTGATGCAGCACGGCAGGCCTGTAGCCTTTGCATCGTCAGCTCAAGGTCCATGAGCTGAACTACCCCACGCATGATCTGGAGCTAGCAGCAGTCGTCTTCGCACTGAAGGTGTGGAGATACTATCTTTATGGGGTCAGGTTCGATCTCTTCTCTGACCACAAGAGCTTGAAGTATCTATTCTCTCAGTCCGAGCTGAACATGAGACAGAGACGTTGGATCGAGCTTCTGAAAGACTATGATTTTGACCTCCAGTACCACCCAGGCAAGGCAAACGTGGTGGCAGATGCCCTCAGTCGTCAGCCGCGAGGACTAGTGGCACACATGATGATTCAGGAGTGGAGGATGCTCGAGGATATAGCAGAGTACGACTTTGATTTTGGTCTGCAGTCTTCTATCGTTCAGCTATCGAGCCTGTCGATTCAACCCTCTCTTGTCGCAAGGGTGATCGAGGCTCAGCAGACAGATGAGTCGTTACAGGATTACCGAGCAGAGGCAGCATCTGAGAGTCAGACAGATTGGCAGATGGGTGCTGATGATGGACTTCGCTTTATTGGCCGATTATGTGTCCCGGATATTCCAGAGTTGCGCAGAGATCTTATGACCGAGGCACATCGATCGCAGTTTTCTATCCACCCTGGCTCGACGAAGATGTATCGTGATATGAGGAGACGGTATTTCTGGACGGGGATGAAGCGCTAGATTGCCAGTTTTGTCGCCGAGTGTGACACATGCCAGCGTGTCAAGGCCGACCATCAGAGACCTCCTGGTCTATTGCAGTCGTTGAGCGTCCCGATGTGGAAGTGGGAGCACGTGTCGACAGATTTCATTATGGGCTTGCCGAGGACTCAGCGTGGTCATGACGCCATTTTGGTTGTTGTGGATCGTCTGACGAAGTCGGCACATTTTCTCGCGATGCGTGCGACTTGGTCTATGGACCGGCTTGCGAGGTTATTTATCGAGGAGGTTGTGAGACTGCATGGCGTTCCAGTCTCGATCGTCTCTGACCGAGATTCGAGGTTCACGTCTCAGTTTTGGGGGAGCTTCCAGAGAGCGATGGGGACTGATTTGCAGCTCAGCACCGCGTATCATCCGCAGACCGATGGCCAGACCGAGAGGGTCAACCAGATCCTTGAGGATATGCTTCAGGCCTGTGCTATTGATTTCGGGGGTAGCTGGGATGACCATCTACGATTGGCTGAGTTCGCATACAACAACAGCTATCAGGCGACCATTGACATGACTCCTTTTGAGGCATTGTATGGCAGACCGTGCAGATCTCCGAGTTGTTGGACCGAGGTTAGAGAGCGGCGTCTCCTAGGTCCCGAGCTTGTGCAGGAGACTTCAGAGGCTATTGATATCATCAGGCAGAGGATGCGCACAGCTCAGAGTCGGCAGAAGAGTTTTGCTGATCGCCGACGTCGTCCCTTGGAGTTTAATGTAGGGGACCATGTGTATCTCAAGGTCTCGCCCATGAAGGGCGTGGTTCGATTCGGAGATTCATAGGACCTTTCGAGATCACTAAGCGCATTGGCGCTTTAGCCTATCGGCTTGCCTTACCACCTCAGTTGTCTAGCGTCCACAACATTTTCCATGTCTCTATGTTGAGGAAGTGTGGATCAGACGTAGTTCCTGTTATTGATTGGCAGCCATTGGAGGTTCGTGAGGACGCTTCTTATAATGAGCAGTCAGTTCGTATCCTTGATCCGAAGGAGCAGGTCCTCCGGACCAAGGTCATACCCCTAGTGAAGGTTCAGTGGGGTCACCATTCTGTTGATGAGGCATCTTGGGAGCGCGAGGCCGAGATTCGAGAGCGCTATTCCCATCTCTTTGATGATTGATTATATGTTGTATCTTGTATACTGTCTTCGATTTTCTATGACGATGTCTTGTTCCTCTTCTATTATGAGTTATGACTAGTTGCGATGATTGTGCAAATTTCGAGGATGAAATTTTTATTTGGAGGGGAGAGTTGTAAGACCCGTACCCTAGTCCGTACTGTTTCGTAGGCTTCCGCGATCCTACCGGTCGAATTCTGGCAATCCACGACCCATTTTCAACGTTGCGCGCGATCCTAAGCCGAGTCCTGCATTCCAAAGTCGGCTCGATCCGAAACTTGTATCCTAGCGATCGCGCCATCGCCACGGTTCCAACGCCGCGACTCACGCATCGAACCGATACCTAGGTGGGAAGATGTCAGTCAGCGTTCGGTTCAAAGAAACGCCGCATGTTGCGAATCTCGAGGGAATCTCTACGAGATGTCCCATCAATCAAGTCAAGTACACCACCATACCTCCATGCCACCTCACCCAACAACAAGTACACACAACCCATCCTTCTTTTTTTAAAAGTCCACTCTCTCTCTTCCATCACCATCCCTCCTTTACCCATTTTCAACTTAACCCATCCCCATTTATTACAACCACTCCACCCATCCCTTCCATTCATATCTCCCATCACTCTCTCTCTCCCTCATTTCTCAAACACTCTCCCAAGCATCCCACGTCCAAGCCCTCTTCTCTCCCCAAACCACAACAACAAGTGTGGCCCACTTTCCCCACCTCTCTCATCTCTCATCCCCACCATCAAACTCCCATCTACCTCCATCAAATTCATAGGCAAGGAGCTAAGGAGTGCAAGGAAGCAAGGAGGAGGCCAACTAGGTGGGTGATCCACCGTCGATTCCATTTAAGGGCCGACAAGTGATGGGATCCACTTTGATGTATGTAGTTGTGATTGAAGAGGGGCCCATAGTGGCGGGGTCTCTCCACTCCATCGCCGTGTTTCTCTCTATTTCTCTCTTTCTCTCTTCCTTAGAATGAAGTGGGCCCCACCAATATGTTAAATCTACTCCATCCATCAAATAGGGTGGCCCACCTCATTTTAGGAGAGATCCACCCCCTTATTTAGAGTAAATGATATATTATAATATTTTATTAATATTTAAATATTATGGTGGGCCATGATCATGTGGGACCTACCTTGATTAACGTGGGCCACTCACGTGTGGGACCCACCATGAGGCAGTGTTTATCCAAACCGTCCAGCGTCCAGAGACGCTGGACGCAGGCGTACTAACAAAAAAAAACAAAGGAAGAAAAAAGTTACTTTTTTAGTGGGCTGCTCATGCAGGCCCCACCTTGATGTATGTATGTGATCCACACCGTCCATTCTGATCTTCAGATCATTTTAGGCGTTGAGCCGAAGTTTCAAGATGATCCGATCACCGGGTGGGCCATACCATCTAAAACCATGTGAAGACATGCCAGAACATAAAAAAATACACGGTGGGACCCACTTGGAATTTGGATGCATATGAAACTTGGTCTGAACAGCCAGACATGCGGGACTCACATAATGGATGGGCTAGATTGTGAATCACATTTCGGTGGGCCCCAAAACAAAAAAAAAATATATTTTAAAGCAGCGCTGCTGCTGCTGCAGTGCAGGCAGCGCCTGCGGCTGCTGGCGAGCGGACTGGTGGCTGGGCCTTACGGATCCAGCTGTGGGCCCCCACCGTGATGCGTTTCGAGCATCAGCACCGTACATTGGGTGGGCCTCCCCCCTGGCCACGGCTTCCCCAAAATTCAGCCGCAAAAGGAACTCAGGTGGGCCACACCATCTAAATCATGGGAAGACATGCCTAAACCATATAAAATCACTGGTGGGGCCTACCTAGAATTTTGATGGGGCTGAAACTTGGTCCGGACCCTCAGCCAAGTGGGACACACCTAATGGGTGGGCCGGATTTGTGAACCACATCTTAATGGGCCCTACTCTGGTCCACGTGACCCTTTGAATGGGTTGGATGGAAATAAACATCACCGTGGGTCCCTGGTCGGCGTGACCATATGTACAGGTTTGATGGCAAGTAAATATCACGGTGGGCCCTGATCCTGTACCAGTATGAACAGGTTGAATTTCAAAAAAATATTTTGGTGGGCCCCTTGCCACATGGCCTTATCAACAGGCGGATGGAAGATAAATATTTTGGTGGCCCCCTTGCCACATGGCCTTAGCAATAGATTGGATAGTAAAAAAAACATTATGGTGGGCTTCACATGTGGCCCACTTAGATGCATTTGGGCTCATGTACTTAGGCCCATCTTGATGTATATTTTTAGGCCCGTTATTAAGGCCCACTTTGATATGTATATGGCCTATGTGATTAGGCCCGTTTGATTCACATAAAGCCTATGTGATTGGGCTCATCTTAATACATTCTCAAGCCCATGGATGATGGCCCATTGCAATGTACCTAGGGCCATTGGTGAGAGTCACTGAGGTGGCCCACTTGATGAATATAAGGCCTATGAGATACGGCCCATTTGATGTATTTAGGGCCCAGTGGGATGTACCTAAGTCACATTGCAATGTGTGATTCCACCAGGATTTATTTAATGGTATTTGAGGTGAGCCGAGCCTTGGGGACAATGTTGGTTTGACGTCCACATTGTACGAGTAATGTTGGTTCGATGTCCACATTATAACTCTCCCTAAGGCCACTGATAGGCCCATATCTATTTCATGTAGGCCATATAGGCCCATCTTTATTGAGAGGATAATTTATTGCTTTATAACATGTTTAGCACAGCCCATGATTCATGATCATACGCATCATATGTATGCTTGAGATGAGGAGTGTTTGATCATAGCATATGCCTTCGAGCAGACTGTTTACGGGCTCCCTGATAGGCGGAGTTGCCCTACATGAGCGCGTACTTCACGCAGGATGGTTGCATGATTGGTAGTGTGGTTCATGCATTTACATCTATGTGATTGTGATATGCCCTAGCGACATCAGGGCCATAGCCTCCACAGATATATCGTAGGTGGCTGGTTGGATACCGGAAAAATCTTGTTCTAAGCAATTGGGGCGCCATAGATGTCCCTAGGTGAGAGTCCCTGAACCCAATGGTACCAGAGGATGACTCCAACGTCGAGACCGGGTGGATATACGAGCGCACGAGGGCCGAATACCATGAGGCCGCGTCTCCCACTGTGTCGTGGTCGGTTGGAAAGGGGTGTGGCCTTACTCGCCCGAGAGCAGGAGGCATTACTAGGCTGAGTTTGACCAGCTCGGAAATGGGTTCGCTATCGACGTGCAGGATAGGTATTGGCTGACTATCGGCCAAGCGGATAGTGAGGTTTCTTACGCTCACTTGGACTGTGCTGCTTGGAGAGAGACAGTGCCATTTGGAGTGTACTGAACCCCGGTGATTATCCAGACTGAGAACCGTACTGATTTGATGCTCTAGTGAGGAGTTGCATTGGTATGAGGATTGGCATGCTTGACTTACATATTGCATCGCATGGCCTTGGTATGGCCGATAGCATTCACATCTTGTACTACATAGCCTTGGTACGGCTGGTTGCATTTACATACTCATCAGCATGATTTCGCATTACTCCGGCATTGCATTCTGAGCACGTTCGCACACACTTACACCGCCCTCTAAGCTTTCTATAAGCTTATGCACGATTGATGCGTGCAGGTGATGCCAGGACGCAGCTGTAGTCTCACCGCAGTTGGAGCGTGCTGCCGAGCTTTTGGAGTTTTTTGTTATTTGCACTATCTTGTATTTTCCTTTCTACGCACTGTATTCAAAGTTTTTATTCATAGTGAATTTTGTGATGGTGTTCTTGTGGTTATTGTTCGTGGGTTATGCTTGGTTATGCTCATTACGAATCAAATGGATTATCAGAAATCCTCCTTGTAGCATCCCAGGATCGGAACCTGGTATATGGATGCCGGGAGCCGAGAATGGGGTACTACGGAGGCTGTCGGCACCGGATTCGGCGATCGGGAATCTTGTGAGCCCGGTCTCCTAGTTCGGGGCGTGACAATGATACTGCTTAATGTCCTATTTTACTCATGTTTGTATTGCAAGGTAAATTTAAGAGATTGGATTGAAAAAGATGTTAAAAGCATGGATTTAACACTCAAGAATCACTAAAGAAGATGTTGGATCTTAGAAGACCAAAAATGAAGAATTCACATGCTAAAGATCCAAGAAAACCAAGTGAGCAATGAAGAGAATTGAAGACTTGAAGTGAAGAAAAGGAACCATAAAAATTTGTCTGCTTCGACCAGTCGAAGATTCCTTGACTCAAAACTCCAACGATAAAATTCTAAAAAATCCCGTCATCCTCGACCAGTCGAAGATTCCTTGACTCAAACTCCAATAACAAAATTCTAAAAAATTCCATCATCCTCGACCAGTCGAAGGTTGTTGTAACGTCTCGGAAAAATCCGTACAAAGACCGGAGTACCACGTCAGGTGGAAATCACTCAGGACCAAATTCTTTAGAAATTAGACGAGAATTAATTAAGTGTTAAACTAAATCACCAGTGAAATTAGCATAAACCACTTTAAATACGAACTGCAAGACCCAAAACAAGTAGAACCGTTAACGTTACATTACTTAAAAACCTAGGATCAATCTCTAAACCCAGTTGCTCTCGGGAGCACACTGAAACTCTGTATCAGACCTGGACCGCCCGTCGAAAGTCCGATGACCACGAAACTATACGATTATGACCGCCATATTGGACCTGACAACCATCTCGAAAATCAAGTCTTAATAGTACTTAGAAAAGCACAACTTGAGCCTGAAGCGAAGTGTGTGAGAAACACGAATATCTTTAGAAAGGAACTCAAATTTACGTGATTTGGGCTATTCGTTTACGTGCCAAATTTAAGGTTTCAGACAGTTAAAATCTGACCCAAATACACCCTCGGATCAGGAAAATTTTCCTACACAGGTCAGTGTACTTGTGGCACTGATCGAGTGACGACGACCGTTGAACTGAAACTGGTTCGCCACGGTCGATTCACAAATCTGATCAGACTGAAAACTTAACCTGACATAGATCCATTGTAAGAGAACTTTCCCCGAACCGTATGCAAAAAAGGGGCCTCCAGATGTGCTCCGTTAACCTAAAACAAGCGACTTTTGGCTATAACCTAAGTATACCATGGCCATGGGGCCATTCTCATCAGTTCTGGGTTGAAATAGCGGTGAAGACCGCTTGAGTTGAAGTCGGAATATGCCAATATGTCCTAGAGGGGGGTGAATAGGACTTTTAAAATTTTTTATGATTTATTTAAAATCCTATCACACTAATCCTAACAACAGACATATATTAGGATTACTCAAAAATAACTCTACTGGCTTCCAAGCCCGGTAGAGGATCCAATCACAAACTATGAAAGAAGTAAACAGGTATACAAACTAGTTTATGATGGACATGACTGTGTAAGTGTGTGAGGTGTGATCTCAGGTATATGAATATGAAAGCATTAACATAGAACACACACATAGAAGAATAGCAATCGCAAACACAGTCATTTTTTTAGTGGTTTGACTACTTGTCTACTCCACTCCCGGCAACCGCACTCAACCCTTGAGTGTACCGGATTTCACTAAGGAGGTTTCCCAGGGTTCACCTCAAACCTAATGTTTTAAATCAGGTTCACCTTCAACCTTTACAGAGGTTTTACGCAGTTTACCTCAAACCCAGAGTTTTACTGGTTCACTCCTAACCAGATGTTTATGCTCTCCATAGAGCAAGGGTCCACACAATGCACCCGGAGGTTTCTACTCGGTTCACCTCTAACCCTGGAGTTTCACTGGTTCACTCCTAACCAGATGTTTATGCTCTCCACAGAGCAAGGGTCCACACAACGCACCCGAAGGTTTCTACTTGGTTCACCTCTAGCCCTAGAGTTTCACTGGTTCACTCCTAACCAGATGTTATGCTCTCCACAGAGCAAGGGTCCACACAATGCACCCGCAGCGTACACTCTCACCGGAGGCCTCCTTGAGGACTTCAAAGGGTGAGAACCACTTAAGATCAAGACCTAGGAAGGAATGATCACAAGTGTCCTCTAGACTCTAGGTACTTACAGATAAATTGATGAGCCCCGTTAAGCACAATGCCAAAGATCTCCACCTCCTTGTTGACGAAGAGTCTTCATCTCCCTTGAACTGCAACACAAGATGATATACCAATGCTAGGCTTCAGGTTGGGTCAAGGGTGAGATGGAATCCTACTCTCTAAAGATTTTCCTACAAGGAAGATAAAGTAGTTCCTCTCTTATGCATTTAAGGCATCCCAACTTAATGATTTTCCATTAAGGTGGTAGCTGGAGGATCCTCGAATGCCAGAGTTCATTCCCCAATCCACTCTTTTGAATATCAATGGTGACGGTGGATTGGAGGATGGACTCCCTTGAGAGAAAGAGCTTCAGGTATAGGATGTAAGTTGAAACACACAAAAGCTCTCTCTTTTCTCTCTTACAACAATAAAGAACAAGTCCTCTTTATATAGGCAAGAAGTTCCAACGGATATAAAACGGTCACATTTATGACAGAGTTCAATATCATCGAGAAGGTTCGATATCATCGAGCGTATACTCTCGATAGCATCGATGGTCTGTTCGATGACTCGGACTCGATGTTATACGCTTTTGAACCTTCTTGCTATAAGGTCGATGAATCGAAATAGTTATCGACATCATCGGATTTCGAACTCCGATTCCATCAATGACACAATTGATCCCTCGACACATGAAAAACGAGAGAGACTTGACTTTGAAAATATTTCAGGTTTTCATGAATGATCGGGGGAACCGTTGAGGTCATCGGAATTTGAATGTCGATGATATCGAGATCAGAGTCGAGGCACCGATAATTCCAGCAGATTTATCTTTGAACTTACTGGACAGATTATGACTTTGCTCGATGCAATCGATCTGGTGTCGATATCATCGATATTTGAATATCGATTAAATCGAAGGGCCCTCGATCATAGTTAAAAACATCCTGAAATAACTGCTGTAAGGAATGTGCGCCCACTGTCGATATCATCGATGGATCTCCAATCTTATCGATATTTTAATTCAGATCATATCGGAAGAGCATCGATGCTATCGAAGACTATTGAGATTTTCTTTAAAAAATAGGGGCGCCAAAAATCTGCCTGTCGATCTTATCGAGCCACTCTCGATGGTCTCGAGATTTGAATATCGATTATATCTATATGTGTATCGATACATCAATAATTCATCCAGATATATTGTGAAGTTGCTGGACATATTTAGTGCTTTTATTGATGATATCAATATGTATATCGATACATCGATAAATCCGTCTAGATGAATGTTTAGTTGCTGGACATTTTGGTCCTCTTATCGATAATATCATTAAGGTATCGAGGACATCGACAGTGTAGGCCGATCATATCGAGGGTGCTTCGATAAAATTGACAGGGGGAGAAAATTTTAGAGATTTTTCTATTTTGTAAAAAGTTTTCTCACCACAAAAACCCTAAGATTTCTATCTTGTTTTAAAGGTTTTAATTACCTGGTGTTTTGGGACATGGGATGTGAGGCTATGATTTGCCTGTTGCGAGTTTCCACACATCCGGTTGAGGCAAACGCTTGAATTGTTCTTCCTATCGAGCTCTGTAGTTAGTCTGACTCACCATTCACGTAACTTGACAAACTAGGGCACTAGCAGGTGCACTTTCATGGGCCTATATAAGGGCCTTTACCCACCCCTCTCTCATTCCATACGAATTTCAAACCCTAGGAGAGAGAAGAGAGAAAAGAGAAGGAGAAAGTGAGAAGAGAGAGAGAGAGAGAGAGAGTTAAGGTTTGTTCCTAAGATTCGATCCCACCACTCCACATGCTTAACCACTGCTTCCGTGTCGATATACTGGCAATTTCGATTCTGTTTTCGGAAAAGAAATCTTAACCCTAATCTATGTTAGGGATTCAAATAGAGTAAGTGGTGAAACAACTAACCTATTTCATACTATAGGTTGTCATTGTGTCATAGACAAAGACTTAGTGTTCAAACTGAGTTCGTTACGTGTTTACAGGCGAAAGGTGTGGACTATAAACATTTAGGTTATGATTTTCAAGGCCTTCAATATTAGTTAATGATTTATGACTGCCTTGTTTGCTCTCACATGTGCTTAGATACGATGTTTTCCGTATATTACATATATATGTATGTATTATATTGATTTTAATGCATTCTATGTGTTTGTTGAAATATTTGATTGAATATGGAATTATGATTTGTGTTTATTATGATCAGTGTATGAGGATACATAATTGTTGTATGTGTGGCAACTCCCTTGTGATAGGATTTTCTATAATACCAGTTATAACTACTATATTACATGTATATTGATATGTGTAGTCTAAGTGTTTGATAAAATGCCTGAATGAGAAAATGCTTGTTGAAATGTATTTAATGAGGGCGTTGAGATAAGATTCTCAATTCCCTCATCTATAGTTACAATTTCCTTTATGTAACCTATCTTACTACTATGTGATTTAGGGATGGAACGCCTATGTACGATAATATGTGTACTACGTGTTGTGTTGAAATGCCTAAATGAGATTGATACTGAAATTGGTTGTCACATGCCTTTTTACTATCCCATATGAATGCCTGTTGTGTTTGAATGTGACTGGGGCTACAATGTAGTCCAGGTCATCGGTAATGGTTTACGATCGGAGGCCGAACTGTTTTAACCACGACGGATACTTTCGAGGAATCTGAGTCTTACTATGATTATCGACAGTGGTTAGGCCACGAGGAGTGCGTATGCGCTCCATGTCGATTAATTCAATGTACGCTCGTACTAGTCGAGCTTGTCAAGTAACCCGATTGGTCTGAGGTATGTTCACCATGTATGAACACTACTACTTGAATCTAAGGTACCAACTTACCAATGCAAAGCCTATTTAACCTTGGTACTACGATCCACTAAGACTCGTGAGCTGGGCATGGTAGTATGAGACACCATGGTCGAGTTGTCGGCCTACGCTGGGGTGACGAGCCTCCCCGTAGTGTCCAGTGAGCAACCCAAACTTATGAGCCAAATACAGTGGTCTAGGATACTGTATTCGAGATGTTGATATATGCTAAGGTGACGAGCCTTTCTCGTTGTGACCTCAAGTATAAACAAAGGCCTACGCTGAGGTGACGAGCCTCTTCGTAGTGACCTGAACTTACCTGTCCACTGTTTTTAAATCAGGGGTGACGTTGCCCTATAACTTGCCTATTGTATGTGATTGACTAGGATTGACGACCCTAGATAGATCATTATTTGGGTAAGTGATATAAAGGGAGGTGCGTTAGCTTTTTGAAAACGTTGTTTGAATAAACCTAAATAAGAACTTGGCTAACACGATCATGCACCGCATTGCATGTGCTTTGGCGAGGAAGCGCACGTTTAGGGAGGTTGTCATGTGCGATTGTGAGATGATGTTGCTGAAGGAGTGCAGGCGAGGGCATGCATCATTATTGCATACCATCCTTACATTAACAAGAGTACTTAGGATATGATTGTTGTACTGATTTATCATTACTGCTTGATTGAATTGATAACATGTTAACTTTTGCCTTATAGTCCACTGAGTTGATCACTCACTCCTACTTTGGGATGGTATTTTAAAACACCAACCAGACTCTGTTGTAGTTGCAGATGATGTAGAGGCTTACGTGACAGAGCCTGATTTCTATGATGATGAGGAGTTCTCCTTCATGCAATTGTCAGGTGGGTCTATGTAGATCATGTTCTGATCAACTGGGTTACAGGGATGCTGGCTAGATGCTCTTACACTGTTATTCTATATTTTGAAATACACGTGTATATTCATTTTGTTCATTTTAGGAGTATACATGTATATGGTTAACCTGGTTACATTTTCACAATCTGGAGATCTATAACAACTTATACGTTTTATATATCTATCTCAATCTTTCGCTTGCTTAAATTTAATCATCTCTGGAGTATGATATGCTATTTTGGCTTAATCTCATTCATGTTTAATGTGCTAATACAAACAACATCTAATCATCATTATCTATGTTGCATAAGTGATGTGTTGGAACTTGAGAGTTGGGCTTCTGCTCAACCCCCAATTTTCAGGGCGTTACAAGTTGGTATCAGAGCATGATTTGGATTAAATTTGACCTGGGTTATGGTCACACAACGCACACTGACGTACTTTGACTTGAGAGGGTGCGATAAAATGTAAAAACAGTTATAGGATCCCCAGTTTCGCTAATCGACGGAATTAACAAAAATTGACCGTTGAAATCGGGGCTCGTACGCGTCTAAGATCATGCGTGGTGGCCCCAGATCTTTTCTAGGCCGTCAATCGACGGGTTTAGATGATAAATTGACAAATTCCACACTCAAACAACCCGAAACACGTGAATATACGCGAGATGAGCCCCGAAACGACTCATACGGACTAGGGGGCCTAAACGGTGCAAAACGCAGCGGGGGGGGGGGGGGGGGGGGGGGTCCTACCGGGGTGCACCCCAGTTCGGATCGCACTTGTGGAGGGCTGTAGACCCCATAAAATCGGGTGAGACCCCTTTTAACCATCCCATTTGCTTTATTTCTCCCCCTTTGTAACAGCCCGGATTTTTCCCAACCTGGAATTAGACGTCCTTAGGTAATGGGTCGATCCTAACACCTTATTAACTTGTCAAAACTCAGTCCCAAAGGCTAAAATCGCTTGTGAACCCATTTCTTTCACAAATCCCACCCTTCACCACCTTGTTCTTTCAATATTTTCTAAGTACTTTCACCTTAGACACTATCTTAAAGTTTAGGTAATGAAGAACAATACTTAAACTAAACATTACTAGAGAGGACTAAGTACCACCTCAGACCGAAATCACCCAGGACTAAATCCTTTAGAAATTAGGCAAGAATTAGCCAGTGTTAAACTAGAGTGCCTGTGAAATTAGCACCAATCACTTTAAATACAATCTGCAACACCCAAAACTTGTAGAATCATTGACGCTAGGTTACCCTAAAATCTAGGATCAATCTCATTACCCGGCTGCTCTCGAGAGCATCTCGAAACTCCGTATCAGATCTGGACCACACGTCGGAAGTCCGATTAGCACGAAGTTAAGGAATTATGACTGCCTTGCTGGGCTTGACAACCATCTCGGAAATCAAATCCAGAAAGTGTCCCACGGCTGTTCGCTTGAGTCCGGAGCGAGAGAGTGTGAAAACACTTGTTTTGTTTACAAAATAAATATCTTGAATAGTAATCTGGCACGTGTTGCTTGTGGATCAGTTTTAAGCAACCAGACCATCAGAATCAGACCAAATTACACCCTCGGATCAGGAGAAATTTCATACACATTTACATGTACTCGAAATCTTCGATGGAGATCCGCTGACCGTTGAACTGAAATTGGTCCGCCACGCGTGATCTGGAATCCCAACCGAAACGAAAACTTAACTCCACCTAGATCCGGTGTTAGTGACCTTAAGTCCGACCTTTGGCTCAAGGGGGCCCGCCAGAAGTCCTCCGTTGAGCTGGAAAAGGTCCGCTTTGGTTATAACCTAAGTAAACCTTGTCTAGAAGTCTGTTTTGGTGAGATATGGGGTTATATAAGGACCTTAAACCCTCTCTCATTTTAGACATCCGAATTTGAGAAAAACCATAGGAAGAGAAGAGAGAAAAGAGAGAGAAAGTGTGGGAGCAGTGGAAGAATGTCCCTGCCACTCTTCCCTGCCGCTATACGAGCTTCACCACTCCATTCTCGTCGCTTTCCCTGCGAATCCGACTCCGTTTCTTGGTAAGAAACCTTAACCCTAAACTGATTTGGGGTTTTGATAGCTGTAGGTTATGAAATAGCTAGCCTATTTCGTTTAATAGGTTGCCAAACTGCCGAATACGGAAGCTTAGCAAACCTATCGGATCCGTTACGATTCTACGACAAAAGGTGTGGACTTTAGGTGTATAGGTTATGGTTTACAACGCTTTCAATGTCAGATAATGATAGATTCATGATCTGCATGCAATTGCACGTGTACAAAGTCCTGTCTGTTTTCCGTTTCGATTAAAGATGAAAAATATGGAATTCTACATACTCTAGGTATTCGTAGAAAGTACCGTATACGTACAAATTTTGAAAATGTGTATGACATGATTATTTGTCGTAAAAATATATTATATGTGGATAAATTAGCTGTTTGGCGAAAGGACTCGCCCTAATACAAGTTTTTCTTATATACACTATGTATGTTGAAATTGTGTATTCTAGAAAATACCGTATACGTATAAATTTTGGAGATGTATTTGTCATGATTATTTGCTGTATGAATATATTATACATGGATAAAATACTCGCTTGGCGAAAGGATAGCCCTGATACATGTTTTGCTAACATACACCATGTATGTTGTAATAGTGTATTCTAAGTGTTTGTGAAAATGACTGAATGAGTATAGAATCCTCATTCGTGCTTGCCATGACTACTTGTCATGGATATATGATTGTTGTATTGGCAATACCCCTTTGACGAAAGGATTTGCCCTAAATCACGCCACGGCCAATATACACTAAATATGCTAAAATGTGTGGCCCAAGTGTTTGTGGAAATGACTGAATGAATATGGAACTTGGATTCCTGCTTGCCATGACTATCCGTCGTGGGTGTATGCGTGTTATGATTGGGGTAACTCCCTAGTGAAAGGATTTGGCCTTATACTTGTGTGATCAACATATGTCATGTATGTTGATGTATGTATTTTAAAGTGTTTGTTGAAATGTCTGAATGAGTAGTAGTTAGTAAATTGTAATGTATAAGGGTGTTGAGATATGATTCTCAACTCCTTTAACTATGTGTATAATTTCCTTGGATAGCTGTGTGATTAGGAATTGAATATGTACAAACTCATGCTTGTGTTGTGCTTCATAACATGCTCAATTGATTGTATGATTTTATCTATGTGATGCATATGTTTAAATTCATGTTACGTTGTATGATTCATCATGGGTGATGGGGGAGTGGAGCAACGAGTGCGTGCAACAGCCCTGGCAGCTTAAACGGATAATACCAGACTTTGATTGTATGATTTGAATCTTGATCCATTACTGCTTTATCTATCTGCAATTAATTGTGTTTGGGGCTATGATTATAGTCCAGACAATCGGTACCAGAATTGAATTTGTGGCTATGATTCATTTACCACGTGAGATGTGTTCGACGAACTCGAGTCGTACTTCGGTTGGCGATATTGGTTGGCCACACGAAGTTCTTATGCGCTTCATAACGTCTAACTTGTTGTACGCTCGAGCTAGCCGAGCTCGTCAAGCAACCCGATCTGTCTAATGTATGTTCACCGTGATTGGATGCTACTGCTTGAACCTAGGGTACCAAACTTACCAGTGAAATCCCTTTTAACCATGGTACCTCGATCCGCTAAGACTCATGAGCCGGACATGGTGGTATGGGACACCGTGGTCGAGCTGTCGGCCTACGCTGGGGTTACGTGCCTCCCCGTAGTGACCAGTGAGCAACCAGACTCGTGAGCCGATTATGGTAGTATGGGACACTATATTCGAGCTGTCGACACATACGGCGAGAGTCCTCCGTAGTGTCTTCGAGTATACTCTAAGGTCTGTGATTGGCGACGAGCCCTTCACAGCAACTAGAGCATGAGTTGAGCCGAGTACGATGAGATCTGTATTCGATCTGATGGCCAACGATTGAGCCGAGTACGGTGAGACCTGTACTCGAGCTGACAGCTAGCAATTGAGCCTCATACGGTGAGACCTGTATCCGTGCTGACAGGTGACGAGCCCTTTGTGATGCCTTCGTTATGCCTCTCAAACCATAATATCGTGTGAGACTAACTAGGAGTCACGACCCTAAAATGGATCATGTTGGGAATGATACAAGGGAGGTACCTTAGTTTCCCAATACTGCTATTTGAAATGGACTAATAATTACTCGGTAATCATGCTCATCATCGCACTGCATGTGCTTGGTAGATGTGGGGCACTGAGGGATGGACGCATTCGCGAACTTAAGATGGTGTCGCATGAGGGTGGTTTGGCAAGGGCATACATCATGTCATTTCATACTTGTATTAAATAAGAGTAGTTAGAATTGTTTGATTGTACTATTTTATCATTTCTTCTTGACTGAATTGATAACATGTTAACCTATGCTTTATTGTTCCACTGAGTTGATCACTCACTCCCACGTTACGGGACTGTGTTTTTAAACACCAACTAGACCCTGTTGTAGCTGCAGGTGTTGGCGATGCTTGTGAGGCGGAACCAGACCTCTGCGACGATGAGGACACTTTCTTGCATATGTTATTTTCTGGCGGCTTCATGTGAGCCGTGCCTTGATCGACGGGGTTACAGGGATGTTGACTAGATGACACTACACCTTTGGTATATTTTAAAATTATACTTGTAATTCTTTAACCTGGTAACATTATCACACTCTAGAGACTCACCATAGTTTTTATATGTTATCTATCTATCACAGTCTTCCGCTTGCAATTTAACTGTCTCTGGAGTATGATATTCTGTTTTGGCTTAATCTTGCTCATGTTCAATGCACTAATACAGACAACATTCAATCATCATTATCTATGTTGCATAAGTGATGTTCTGGAAACTCGAGAGTTGAGTTATGCATGACCCTCGATTTTTTGGGATGTTACAGTTGGTATCAGAGCATGATTTGGATTAAACTGGACCTGGGTTATGGTCACACGACGCACACTGATGCACTCTGACTTAGGAGGGAGCGACGGAACGTAGAAACAGTCATAGGTATCTCGATTTCGTCAATTGACGAAGTTTACTGAAAACGAACGCCGAAATTGAGTCTGTATTCAACCATGGTCGCACGGGTCGACCTTAAAACATTCCTAGGCCGTCTATAGATGATTCTAGATTACCATCCACCTCATCTCAACCGTTGAAAATTTGTAGAATACGGGATAAACGTGTTGGTGATAACTACTCCGAATCCTCAGAGCTTCTCTGGACTCCTCACGGAGACTTCTCGAATCCATGAGAAAAGAAAGCAGAAAGTAGAAATAAAATCTAATAAATTCGAAATTGATTAATGAATAACAAAAGAAAAATGAGTTCACAACCCTTTAAATAGGGATACCAAGTAATGGGAAAGAAATCAGAAACAAACTACGACTAAAACCCCTAGAATTCGCGACTTACTATAAGGTCGTGATGTCTACAAGTGTGCAAGGTTCTCAGCCAAAAATAGTAAGTGTCCTATTTGGCTTCACCAAACCGTCCTCCTAATTATTCCAGGCTCTTTTCACAATGAGCGTAACTCCTAAAGCCCAACAGATGAAGAATAATCAAACTAAAACTAATATTTTTAGTAAAACGAAATTGAAATAGGGAAATGACAGCCAATCGGAGGCTTTTTATGCAATTCGAGGCTGCGCAACCCAACATAGCAGGGTTGGTTGGCTTCATTAGCTCGTTCTACCCCAAATTCATATATTTTACGTCAGATAACTCATTCCGGATTGCAAGATACGTCTGATTGTCCCGAAAATACCTGAAATGGAGCGAATTGGGGTCGGGGGGCCAAACGGACCACTTCCAGAGGGATCCAAGGTGGGACCCAGGGTTTTTTGGGGCCTAGGGGACTATAGGAACACGTCCATGTGGCCACCCTTTGAAAACCCTAAAAATTTTCGGCGAGGCCTCGCCACTTTTTTTTGTTGGGCCGGGCTCGCGGCTAGGGCCGATCGGGTTTGGGGGCTGTTGGATCCCCCTGATGTATGTCCCTTCCATTTATACCCTCCCAAACACCTACCTCCTTCGCAAACCCCACCTCCAAGCTCCCTTTTTTCCTTCATCTTGCTACCCTCTCTCTTAAATCACCCTTCCAATCGCCCAATCTGCCATTTTCGACCACAACTTATACCCCTCCATCAGTTACAACAATCCCTACCCCCCTACCCTCTCCGTTTTCTCACATTTGAGCCATTACACCTCCCGTTCGTGGTTCCAAAACGTGTAACCTCTCTACCCAACCCATCTCTCCATTTTCCTTTATAAATCCCTGTTCTTTGGGCCTCTACAACCACTGTTGAGACCCAAGTTCGTGGAGAACCAAAAACTCCAGCCCTCTTTCCCCTTTTTCCTTAACTTCCCATGGCCTTATTCGAGTTGAATACGGACTTTTCCTCCATTTCCACTGTCTTCTTCACAACCTCCGAATGTTGGGATGTTTAAGGCCCTTTCGGCCAACTACATTAGGTGAGTTTAAGGTGGATAGAATTGTAAAAGTAATAATGACTGTATGTGTAAGATATGGTTCCTAGGTTGGGTGTATCCCATGTTTTCCAATGCCATGTTTGGAATGTATGCAATAAAAAGTATATCCCGGGTTTTCCTCTTACACTTAGAAATTCCGATTCCTGGGATTTGGAAATCCCATCTCACACTTTCCAACCCAAGGCTCATTTTCCAAAGCCTATAAAATTTATTTTTGTCCTACCCACCCTCCTACCAACCATGTCACTCCCAATCCCGAGGTAGGATTAGTAATGCAGTCCCATTTAGTACGGCTTAAGACCACTGGCCGAATAGTGTTGAAGTGATAAAGTCCCTTGATATACATTAACCCACCACACTCTGATAGCTTAAGCTTTTAGAGTAAATGGTTGTTTGACAAATAGACTCTTGGAGTTTTGGACCTAGAGCAGTGCTTCGACAGACCTGACAGTATAGGAAATCCGACAAATTAAGAACGTGAACTCTAGAACCCCCTTAGTTGGTTTGAGCATATGTGAAGTGCTCGAGCGTAGCTACATTCATATTCGGGCAACTCAATTCCAAACAAACAAACAAACAATTTCCTTTATTAAAAATGGAGTAAAATCATCTAGTGTATAAGCATAGACTTTGGATTACAACTAGGGGATTACGTTACTCATACGTTGCGACTAGGCACTAAAGAATGTAAAAGATTCATTATGCTAAGATAATTGAAAATAAATAAATAAATTTCGTTTGTTGGCTTGATTAGGTTGGAGCGAGACCCCGTCCCTTGTTGAATCCCCTCGGTACTCATGGACTTCTTTAATGACTCTTAGGAAGGTTGTTTTGATTAGAAACTAATCATACAGAGGGAAAACTTATATAACCCTTGGTTTAATGTTAGGTCAAATTAATACACCCCTTAGAATCGCCTTCTCAAGGACTTAGTACAATCGGGAACACGAAGTAGAGAAACTACATATAAGCGAGGTATTCGTGGTCTGAATCGAATTCTCAATCCTAGTAGTGACCAATGAACTCTATGCTCTGATCAAGCAGAAGGTCAGGATCAACTAGGATTAAGAACTTATACGACAATTTTCTGTCCTAGCTAGGCAGAAGGTCCATGTATCCAGCTCAGACCCACTACGCAACTTTCTTCCGTGTTGGCCGAACCACTTACAACCAAAAGTTTATAACTTCGTCCTTGAGAAGTGTAAGAATATATAGCCAATAGAGATTTTTCCCTTTAGGCCTAAGGAATTTTCCAAGTGAGCAACAGACAGTTAGGAATTAGGTCCCAAATCACATGCCATGTTGGCATACATATTGTGCATATGAACGTAGAAAGATATCCTGCCTGTTAGGCTTGACATGAGTAAATAAGGTAGGTCGGGACCGTGATGATAGTCCTCCTTTGGTAAACTTAGGCGTCTGCCCTTAAACTCACACCTGCCCCTGAAATCAACCACATTACCCATCATTTTTAGCTCCTTTCGATAACCAGAGGTACCAATGCCATAATACACATCATCGATGAAAAGAAGACCAATGTAGTGGGAGACCGCATCCCATTTCATGTCAAGAATAGGTTCTAAATTACACCTTGTTCCGACATACGGATCATGACATAGGTCTTGAGCCTTGAGGGTGAAAATCAATTTTTAAGGGGGGTAGAACATGATGAGCCCACTCTAATTAGGTCAGCTAATACACCTCTTTGATCTGGGTAGCGCAGCGAAAGCGTGGTGGACCCTACCCCACTGGCCCAGGATCGAAACGGTGCTCGTTAAATACGTACATTATAGAAGCCCTAGCAAGTTCTACTATGAAAATGTTTTAGGATGATCTAGTAAGATTTGATTCACCCTTTCCTTGGACATAGATAATATCGAGGACTCTCTTAGACTAAGACCTAAAGGGCAACCTTAGGATAAACAATTTGAGCCTTTCAATGATGGACATTCCCTACTTTTATAAAGTGATCGGACTATGGAGTTACTGAAATATACAACCGCGAAGCATTCGCGGCTTGACCCAATTCTCAATCCTGGGCGACTGCCAACAGACTCACTGCTTAGCCAAGCAGAAGACCAGGATCCATTAGGATTAGGAAGGGATACGATGAGCCTTCTACCCTGGCAAGGTAGATGATCAATGTATCGGGATCAAGCCCACTACAATCGTCTCTCCGTGCTGGTCAAACAATGAAAACAACTATCTTACTCTAAATAAGTGAGAATTATCGTCAAGACTCCAAATAGGTAAAGAAATAAATTGTAGCAAACCATCAGGGTATGAGAAATGGATAAAGAAAAAAGTTTTATGGGAGGTAGACTAAAATGAACCAGACTAGTATATGCCCTACCACGCGTAGAAACTCGAAATCAATAAAACTTAGGCAAAAGAAATAATTAAATCTTTCTTTATTACCCTTAGCCAATTTCGGGGACGAAATTTTGTTTTAAGGGAGGTAGATTGTAACAGCCCGGATTTTTCCCAACCTGGAATTAGACGTCCTTAGGCAATGGGTCGATCCTAACACCTTATTAACTTGTCAAAACTCAGTCCCAAAGGCTAAAATCACTTGTGAACCCATTTCTTTCACAAATCTCACCCTTCACCACCTTGTTCTTTCAATATTCTAAGTACTTTCATCTTAGACACTATCTTAAAGTTTAGGTAATGAAGAACAATACTTAAACTATACATTGGTAGAAAGGACTAAGTACCACCTCAGACCGAAATCACCCAGGACTAAATCCTTTAAAAATTAGGCGAGAATTAGCCAGTGTTAAACTAGAGTGCCTATGAAATTAGCATCAATCATTTTAAATACGATCTGCAAGACCCAAAACTTGTAGAATAATTGACGTTAGGTTACCCTAAAATCTAGGATCAATCTCATTACCCGGCTGCTCTCGGGAGCATCTCAAAACTCCGTATCAGATCCGGGCCGCACGTCGGAAGTCCGATTAACACGAAATTAAGGAATTATGACCACCTTGCTTGGCTTGACAACCATCTCGGAAATCAAATCCAGACAGTGTCCCACGGCTGTTCGCTTGAGTCCGGAGCGAGAGAGTGTGAAAACACTTGTTTTCTTTACAAAATAAATATCTTGAATAGTAATCTGGCACGTGTTGCTTGCGGATCAGTTTTAAGCAACCAGACCGTCAGAATCAGACCAAATTACACCCTCGGATCAGGAGAAATTTCATACACATTTACATGTACTCGAAATCTCCGATCGAGATCCGCTGACCGTTGAATTGAAATTGGCCCGCCACGCGTGATCTGGAATCCCTACCGAAACGAAAACTTAACTCTACCTAGATCCTGTGTCGGTGAGCTTAAGTCCGACCTTTGGCTTAAGGGGGCCCGCCAGAAGTCCTCCGTTGAGCTGAAAAGGTCCGCTTTGGTTATAACCTAAGTAAACCTTGTCCAGAAGTCTGTTTTGGTGAGATTTGGGGTTATATAAGGACCTTAAACCCTCTCTCATTTCAGACATCCCAATTTGAGAAAAACCATAGGAAGAGAAGAGAGAAAAGAGAGAGAAAGTGTGGGAGCAGTGGGAGAATCTCCCTGCCACTCTTCCCTGTCGCTATACAAGCTTCACCACTCTATTCTCGTCGCTTTCCCGGCGAATCCGACTCTGTTTCTTGGTAAAAAACCCTAACCCTAAACTGATTTGGGGTTTTGATAGCTGTAGGTTATGAAATAGCTAACCTATTTCGTTCTATAGGTTGCCAAACTGCTGAATACGGAAGCTTAGCAAACCTATCGGATCCGTTACGATTCTACGACAAAAGGTACGGACTTTAGGTGTATAGGTTATGGTTTTCAACGCTTTCAATGTCAGATAATGATAGATTCATGATCTGCATGCAATTGCACATGTACAAAGTGCTGTCTGTTTTCCATTTCGATTAAAGATGAAAAATATGGAATTCTACATACTCTAGGTATTTGTAGAAAGTACTGTATGCGTACAAATTTTGGAAATATGTATGACATGATTATTTGTCGTATAAATATATTATATGTGGATAAATTACCTGTTTGGCGAAAGGACTCACCCTAATACATGTTTTGCTTATATACACTATGTATGTTGAAATTGTGTATTCTAGAAAATACCATATACATATAAATTTTGGAGATGTATTTGTCATGATTATTTGCTGTATGAATATATTATACATGGATAAAATACTCGCTTGGCGAAAGGATAGCCGTAATACATGTTTTGCTAACATACACCATGTATGTTGTAATAGTGTATTCTAAGTGTTTGTGAAAATGACTGAATGAGTATAGAATCCTCATTCGTGCTCGCCATGACTACTTGTCATGGATATATGATTGTTGTATTGGCGATACCCCTTTGACGAAAGGATTTGGCCTAAATCACGCCACGGCCAATATACACTATATATGCTAAAATGTGTGGCCCAAGTGTTTGTGGAAATGACTGAATGAATATGGAACTTGGATTCCTGCTTGCCATGACTATCCGTCGTGGGTGTATCCGTGTTATGATTGGGGTAACTCCCTAGTGAAAGGATTTGGCCTTATACTTGTGTGATCAACATATGTCCTGTATGTTGATGTATGTATTTAAAGTGTTTGTTGAAATGTCTGAATGAGTAGTAGTTAGTAAATTGTAATGTATAAGGGTGTTGAGATATGATTCTCAACTCCTTTAACTATGTGTAAGATTTCCTGGGATAGTTGTGTGATTAGGAATTGAATATGTACAAACTCATGTTTGTGTTGTGCTTCATGACATGCTCAATTGATTGTATGATTTTATCTATGTGATGTATATGTTTAAATCATGTTACGTTGTATGATCCATCATGGGTAATGGGGGAGTGGAACAACGAGTGCGTGCAATAGCCCTGGCAGCCCTAAACGGATAATACCAGACTTTGATTGTATGATTTGAATCTTGATCCATTACTGCTTTATCTATCTGCAATTAATTGTGTTTAGGGCTATGATTATAGTCCAGACAATCGGTACCAGAATTGAATTTGTGGCTATGATTCATTTGCCATGTGAGATGTGTTCGACGAACCCGAGTCGTACTTCGGTTGGCGATAATGGTTGGCCACACGAAGTGCTTATGCGCTTCATAACGTCCAACTTGTTGTGCGCTCGAGCTTGCTGAGCTCATCAAGCAACCCGATCTGTCTAATGTATATTCACCATGATTGGACACTACTGCTTGAACCTAGGGTACCAAACTTACCAGTGAAATCCCTTTTAACCATGGTACCTCGATCCGTTAAGACTCATGAGCTGGACATGGTGGTATGGGACACCGTGGTCGAGCTGTCGGCCTACGTTGGGGTTACGTGCCTCCCTGTAGTGACCAGTGAGCAACCAGACTCGTAAGCCGATTATGGTGGTATGGGACACTATATTCGAGCTGTCGACACCTACGGCGAGAGCCGAATACGGTGAGACATGTATTCGTGCTAACGGGCGACGAGTCCTCCGTAGTGTCTTCGAGTATACTCTAAGGTTTGTGATTGGCGACGAGCCCTTCACAACAACTAGAGCATGAGTTGAGCCAAGTACGGTGAGATCTGTATTCGAGCGATGGCCAGTGATTGAGCCGAGTACGGTGAGACCTGTACTCGAGCTGACGACAAGCAATTGAGCCGCATACGGTGAGACCTGTATCCGTATTGATGGGTGACGAGCCCTTTGTGATGCCTTCGCTATGCCTCTCAAACCATAATATCGTATGAGACTAACTAGGAGTCACGACCCTAGAATGGATCATGTTTGAGAATGATACAAGGGAGGTACCTTAGTTTCCCAATACTGCTATTTGAAATGGACTAATAATTACTCGGTAATCATGCTCATCATCGCACTGCATGTGCCTGGTAGATGTGGAGCACTGAGGGATGGACGCATTCGCGAACGTAAGATGGTGTCGCATGAGGGTGGTTTGTCAAGGGCATACATCATGTCATTTCATACTTGCATTAAATAAGAGTAGTTAGAATTGTTTGATTGTACTGTTTTATCATTTCTGCTTGATTGAATTGATAACATGTTAACCTATGCTTTATTGTTCCACTGAGTTGATCATTCACTCCCACGTTACGGGACGGTGTTTTTAAACACCAACCAGACCCTGTTGTAGCTGCAGGTGTTGGCGATGCTTGTGAGGTGGAGCCAGACCTCTACGACGATGAGGACACTTTCTTGCATATGTTATTTTCTGGCGGCTTCATGTGAGTCGTGCCTTGATCGACGGGGTTACAGGGATGTTGACTAGATGACACTATACCTTTGGTATATTTTGAAATTATACTTGTAATTCTTTAACCTGGTAACATTATCACACTCTGGAGACTCACCATAGTTTATATATGTTATCTATCTATCACAGTCTTCCGCTTGTAATTTAACAGTCTCTGGAGTATGATATTTTGTTTTGGCTTAATCTCGCTCATGTTCAATGCACTAATACAGACAACATTCAATCATCATTATCTATGTTGAATAAGTGATGTTTTGGAAACTCAAGAGTTGAGTTATGCTCGACCCTCGATTTTTTGGGATGTTACACCCTTACGGCCCTTCAAGCTTTCCAAATCTCTCAAATCTTCATTTTTATCTCTCAAATCCTCCCTCCATTCTCAAATCTTCTTCTTCTTCTTCACTATACACCCACCTCCCATTATTCCTTTCAAACCCATCTCTTATCTCCCTAAATCCCTCCCATTTGAGCATACAAAACACTACTTTGTGTCTCAAAATCTCAAAGTTCAACAACCCCTTCAATCCTCTCATCTTATTTCGTTTAAATGGCTCTTTTCGAGCTTATGGCGGCGATTTTCTCCATTTCTATACTTCTTTCTCTTATGGGGAAGAAGAGGGCTCTTACGGATGAAGTCAGGCCTAGCCGCCCTACCCGTTCAAGGAAGAAGGCGGGAGCCGAAGCTAACACGAGCGCCACCCAAGAGTGAAGGTCGAAGCGGGATATTGATCCCCAAATTTCACTCAAAAGAGCTCTACTGTCGGGCTTTGAACACGATTGATTTGGTGGCTGTAGGGTTGTGCTTGAAGCTCATGTAGACGAAAGGATATTTGGGCTGTATCCGATGATGAACCACCTAACGGACACCGGGTGGGGCACCATATTCGAGGGTAAGTCCCACGCATGTGAGAACATTGTTTGAACCTTCTACGCCCATATGTGGGACCCATCGCTGGAGCCTCTGCAGTTCAAGATTTCCATAGGAAGGCAGGAAGCAACAGTCAATGTAGATTTGGTGTCCCAGATCATGGGAATCCCATGTGGTGAGGTACACGCTAGCGAAGAGAATCTCAAGAATGAGCTGGAAAGAGATCGCCGCACGCATTACCTTTGCGGCCAATTAGCTCACTGGAAGGGAGGCAGTTGCCTCCTGTCGACGGAGTTAACAGATGATTTCCGCCTGCTTCACCACATATTCACATATTATGTGTATCCTAGGTGGGGCAACCGTACCGAGTGCACTCGCTTGATGGTGGATTTCCTGTATAGAGGGGGACAGGGAGACAAGCTGTGTCTGCCTACGTTTGCCCTGCTACAGATAGTTCAGACTGCACGCTCTGTTAGGAATGATGTCTCACTTCCATTTGGCCGACTTATATGCAAGATCGCTCGAGAGTTCGCCTACAAACTTAGCATGGACGACATTGCGCCGATCCACTTCATTAATGACACTACGCTCAATGACATAAGGATTGGCCCTTGTCAACGTGAAGCCCGAATTGACGAGTATGGGGATGAGACAGATAGTGAAGAAGGAGAAAGTGATGAGATAGAAGAAGGAAATGAGTCAGAGGAAGGGGGTGACAAAAGAGAGAGTGAGGAAGCAGAAGAGGAGGCTGTAACGCCCTGAAAATCGGGGGTCGAGCATAAACTCAACTCCCGAGTTCCAACGCATCACTTATGCAACAAAATGAATGATGATTGAATGTTGTCTGTAATAGAGCATTGAACATGAGTGAGATTAAGCCAAAACAGCATATCATACTCCAGAGACAGTTAAATTGCAAGCGGAAGACTATGATAGATAGATAAAATATATAAACCTTGGTGAGTCTCCAGAGTGTGATAAAGTTACCAGGTTAAATAATTACAAGTACAATTCAAATTATACCAAATGTGTACTGTCATCTAGTCAACATCCTTGAAATCCCGTCGATCAAGACACGGCTCACTTGAAGCCGTCAGCACACAACATATACGAACAAACATCATTGTCATCATAAAGGTCTGGCTCCGCCTCAGGAGTAGCGTTGCCATCTGCAATCAAACAAAGTCTGGTGGGTGTTCGGAACACCGTCCCGTATCGTGGGAGTGAGTAGCTAACTCAGTGGAACAATAAAGCATAGGTTAACATATTATCAACTCAGTCAAGCAGTAATGATAAAGCAGTACAATCAAACAATTCTAAATACTTTTATTAATGCAAGTATGAATGCAATCATGATGTATGCCCTCACCGACATACTCCCTCATGCGACACCATCTTACGTTCGCGGCATGCTTGCTTTCCTCAGTGCTCCACATCTTCCAGGCACATGCAATGCATGATGAGCATGATTACCGAGTTGTTATTAGTCCATTTCAAACAGCAGGATTGGGAAACTAAGGTACCTCCCTTGTATCATTCCCAAACATGATCCATTCTAGGGTCGTCAGTCCTAGACAATCTCATACGATGGTGTGTTTCTAGGTCGCTGCAAGGGCTGCCAGGGCTGTTACACGAAATTTGTAACAGCCCGTATTTTTTCCAACCTGGAATTAGACGTCCTTAGGCGATGATTCAATCCTAACACTGGTTTAACTTCTCAAACACTCAATTAAAGCCTCAAATCCCTTTTCAAGCCATTTTCTTCACAAATCCCACCCTTCACCACCTTGTTCTTTCAATCTTTCTAAGTACTTTCATCCTAGACACTAACTTAAACTAGCTAAGTAGTATAACTTGGATCACTTTATATACAAACTACAAAGGTCTAAGTACCACCTCAGACCGATATCACTCAGGACTAAATCCTTTAGAAATTAGGCGAGATTTAGCTAGTGTTAAATTAGAGTGCCTGTGAAATTAGCACCAATCACTTTAAATACGATCTGCAAGACCCAAAACTTGTAAAATCATTGACGCTAGGTTACCCTAAAATCTAGGATCAATCTCATTACCCGGCTGCTCTCGGGAGCATCTCGAAACTCCGTATCGGATCTGGACCACACGTCGAAAGTCCGATTAACACGAAGTTATGGAATTAGGACCGCCTTGCTGGGCTTGACAACCATCTCGGAAATCAAATCCAGATAGTGTCCCACGGCTGTTCGCTTGAGTGGGAGCGAGAGAGTGTGAAAACACTTATTTTCTTTACAAAATAAATATCTTGAATAGTAATCTGACACGTGTTTCTTGCGGATCAGTTTTAAAAAACCAGACCGTCAGAAGCAGACCAAATTACACCCTCGGATTAGGAGAAATTTCATACACATTTACATGTACTCGGAATCTTCGATCGAGATTCGCTGACCGTTGAACTGAAACTGGTCCACCACGCGTGATCTTGGAACCCTACTGGAACGAAAACTTAATGATATGTAGATCCAGTGTTAGTAAGCTTAAGTCCGACTTTTGGCTCAAGGAGGCCCGCCAGAAGTCCTCCGTTGAGCTGGAACAGATGCCCTTTGGACAAAACCCAAGTATACCATGTTCCCAAGTCTGTTTTGGTGAGATTGAGAGAGAGAAAAGAGAGAAAGTGTGGGAGTTTTGGGAGGATCTCCCTGTCATGCCTCCCTGATGTTATGCAAGCACAACCACTCCATTCTAATCGCTTTTCCGGCGATTCCAACTTCATTTTTAGGTAAGAAACCCTAACCCTAATCTGATTTGGAGTGTTGATGGTTGTAGGTTATGAAATAGCTAACCTACTTCGTTCTCTAGGTGGCCAAACTGCCATATACGAAAGCTTAACAAACCTATCGACTCCGTTACGATTCTACGACAAAAGGTGCAGACTTTAGGTGTATAGGTTATGGTTTTCAACGCTTTCAATGTCAGATAATGATAGATTCATGATCTGCATGCAATTGCACATGTACAAAGTGCTATCCGTTGTCCGTTTTGATTAAAGATGAAAAATATGGAATTCTACATACTCTAGGTATTTGTAGAAAGTACGGTATACGTATAAACTTTAGAAATATGTTTGACATGATTATTTGTTGAATATATTATATATGGATAAATTACTTGTTTGGCAAAAGGACTCGCCCTAATACATGTTTTGCTTATATACACTATGTATGTTGAAATTATGTATTCTAGAAAGTACAGTATACGTATAAATTTTAGAGATGTGTTTGCCATGATTAATTGTTGTATGAATATACTATATATGGATAAAATACTTGCTTGGCGAAAGGATAGCCCCAATACATGTTTTGCTAACATACACCATGTATGTTGTAATAGTGTATTCTAAGTGTTTGTGAAAATGACTGAATGAGTATAAAATTCTCATTCATGCTCGTCATGACTAATGGTCATGGATATATGATTGTTGTAATGGCGATACCCCTTTAACGAAAGGATTTGCCCTGAATCACGCCACGGCCACTATATGCTATATATTGTGAAATGTGTAGCCCAAGTGTTTGTGAAAATGTTCAAATGAATATGGAACTTGAACTCCTACTTTCCATGACTATCCGTCGTGGGTGTACGCGTGTTATGTTTGGGGCAACTCGCTAGTGAAAGGATTTGGCGTAATACCTATGTAATCAACATATGTCATGTATGTTGATGTATGTAGTCTACGTGTTTGTTGAAATGTCTGAATGAGTAGTAGTTAGTAAATTGTAATGTATAAGGGTGTTGAGATATGATTCTCAACTCCTTTAACTATGTGTATGATTTCCTTGGATAGCTGTGTGATTAGGAATTGAATATGTACAAACTCATGCTTGTGTTGTGCTTCATAACATGCTCAATTGATTGTATGATTTGATCTATGTGATGCATATGTTTAAATTCATGTTTACTTTGTATGATCCGCCATGGGTGATGGGGGAGTGGAGCAACGAGTGCGTGTAACAGCCCTGGCAGCCCTAAACGGAAAATACCATACTTTGATTGTATGATTTGAATCTTGATCCATTACTGCTTTATTTATCTGTAAGTTATTGTGTTTGGGGCTATTATTATACTCCAGACAATCGGTACCAGAATTGAATTCGTGGCTGTGATTCACTTGCCACGTAGATGTGTTCGACGAACTCGAGTCGTACTTCGGTTGGCGATAGTGGTTGGCCACGCGAAGTGCTTAGCACTTCATGTCGTTCAACTTGTTGTGCGCTAGAGCTAGCTGAGCTCGTCAAGCAATCCGATCTGTCTTGTGTATGTTCACCATGTTTGGACGTTACTGCTTGAACCTAGGGTACCAAACTTACCAGTGAAATTCCTTTTAACTAAGGTACCTCGCTCCGCTAAGACTCATGAGCCGGGCATGGTGGTATGGGACACCGTGGTCGAGCTGTCAACCTACGCTGGGGCCACGTGCCTCCCCGTAGTGACCAGTGAGAAACCAAACTCGTGAGCCGATTATGGTGGTATGGGACACTATATTCGTGCTGTCGGCCTACATTGATAAGGTGATGGGGGAGTGGTGCAACTATTCCATGTAACAGCCCTGACAGCCCTTTGTAGTGACCTCGAGCATACTCTGAATTGCGGTGAGGCGACGAGTTTTTTTGCAGTGTATAGAGTATGAACTAGGCCTGTATCTGTATAGTGATGAACCGTTAAAAGGGTGATGGGGGAGTGGTGTAACGATTCTGTGTAACAGCCCTGGCAGCCCTTGTAGCGACCTTGAAATACACCATTGTATGAGATTGTCTAGGACTGATGACCCTAGAATGGATCATGTTTGGGAATGATATAAGGGAGGTACCTTAGTTTCCCAATACTGCTATTTGAAATGGACTAATAATTACTCGATTATGATGCTCATCATGCATTGCATGTGCCTGGAAGATGTGGAGCACTGAGGGATGAACGCATGCCGCGAACGTAAGATGGTGTCTCATGAGGGTGGTTTGGCAAGGGTATACATCATGATTGCATTCATACTTGCATTAATAAGAGTAGTTAGGAGTGTTTGATTGTACTGCTTTATCATTACTGCTTGACTGAGTTGATAATATGTTAACCTATGCTTTTATTGTTCCACTGAGTTGATCACTCACTCCCACGTTACGGGACGGTGTTGTACACACCAACCAGATTTGTTGAGTTTCAGGTGATGGCGATGCTTTTGAAGCAGAGCCGGACTACTATGATGTGGAGGAGTTCTCCTACTTGTAGCTCCCTGACAGGTTTATGAAGACCTATTATTGTATTGACGGGGCTATGGTACTTGGGATAGAAGACATTACACTTATACATTTGATATATTTTAGAAATGTACTTGAAATTTATTAACCTGATAATGTTATCACACTCTGGAGACTCACCATAGTTTTTATATATTTTATATATCTATCACAGTCTTCCGCTTGCAATTTAACTGTCTCTTGAGTATGATATGCTGTTTTGGCTTAATCTCACTCATGTTCAATGCACTAATACAGACAACATTTAATCATCATTTTCTATGTTGCATAAGTGATGTTCTGGAACTCGGGTGTTGAGTTATGCTCGACCCTCGATTTTTTGGGATGTTACAGTTGGTATCAGAGCATGATTTGGATTAAACCGGACTAGGTTATGGTCACACAACGCACACTGACGCACTCTGACTTAGGAGGGAGTGACGGAAAGTAGAAACAGTCATAGGTTTCCCGATTTCACCAATTGGCGAAGTTCACTGAAAACGAACGCCAAAATCGAGTTTGTATTCAAGCATGGTCGCACGGGTCGACCTTAAAACATTCCTAGGCCGTCTATAGATGATTCTAGATTATAATCCACCTTGTCCCAACCATTGAAAATCGATAGAATACGGGATAAACGTGATGAGGATAACTACTCCGAATCCTCGGAGCTTCTCTGGACTCCTCACAGAGACTTCTCGAATCCACGAGGAAAGAAAGCAGAAAATAGAAATAAATTCTAATAAATTTGAAATTGATTAATGAATGACTAACAATGAGTTCATGACCCTTTAAATAGGGATACCAATTAATGGGAAAGAAATCAAAATCAAACTACAAATAAGACTCCCAGAATTCGCAACTTACTAGGGTCGTGATGTCTACTAGTGTGCAAGGTTTTCGGCCAAAAATAGTAAGTGTCCTATTTGGCTTCACCAAACCATTCTCCTAATTATTCCAAGCCCTTTCCACAATGGGCGTAACTCCTAAAACCCAACGGAGTAAGAGTAATCAAGCTAAAACTACTATTTTTAGTAAAATGAAATTGAAACGGGGAAATTACCGTCAATCGGAGGGTTTTTTCTCAATTCTGGGCATTGTAACCCGGCGTAGCAGGATTGGTTGGCTTCAATAGCTCGTTCTACCCCAAATTCATATATTTTATGTCAGTTAACTCATTCCGGATTGCAAGATATGTCCGGTTTGCCCGAAACTACCCGAAATGGAGCGAATCGGGGTCCGGGGGCCAAACGGAGCACTTCCAGAGGGATCCAGGGTGGGACCTAGGGTTTTTTGGGGCCTAGGGGACTGGAGGAACACGACCATGGGGGCCCCTTTTGAAAAATCCATTTTTTTTGGCGAGGCCCTCGCCAGGTCTGCGAGGCCTCGCCACTTTTTTGTTGGGCCCGGCCCGCGGCTCAGGCCGATCGGGTTTGGGGGCTGTGGGACCCCCTGTTGTATGTCCCATCCATCAAAACCCTCCCGAAACCCTACTTCCTTCACAAACCTCCCCTCTAGGTCTTTTTCTCTCTCCAACCTAGCTGTTTCTCTTCAAAATCACCTTTCCGATCGTCTTCCCTACTGATTTCGACCACAACCTACCCACTCCCATCGTGCATTGCAGCCCTCTTCTCCTTTCCCTCTTCGTTTCTCTCATTTGGACCCCCACAAGCCCAGTTGGAGCTCAAATCTCGTGTGAGCTTCCTCACCCACCTGTTCTCTCCATTCTCTTTCTTAAACCCCTATCTTTTGGGCCACTACAACATCTGTTGAGGACCCAAGTCCATGGAGAACCAAAACTCCAGCCCCTTTTTCTCCCTTTAGGACCCGTTCGGCCAACTGCGTTAGCTGAGCAAGGTGGATAGAATTGTAAAAGTAATAATAACTGTATGTGTAAGATATGGTTCCTAGGTTGGGTGTATCCCATGTTTTCCAATGCCATTTTTGGAATGTATGCAATAAAAAGTATGTCCTGGGTTTTCCTCTTACACTTAGAAATTCCGATTCCTGGGATTTGGAAATCCCATCTCACACTTTACCAACACCAGGTTCATTTTTCAAAGCCTATAAAATTTATTTTTATCCCACCCACCCTCCTACCAACCATGCCACTCCCAATCCCGAGGTAGTATTAGTAATGCAGTCCCATTTAATACAACTTAAGACCACTGGCCAAATAGTGTTGGAGTGATAAAGTCCCTTGATATACATTAACCCACCACACTCTGATAGCTTAAGCTTTTAGAGTAAATGGTTGTTTGACAAATAGGCCCATAGAGTTTGGACCTAGAACAGTGCTTCGACAAACCTGACAGTATAGGAAATCCAACCAATTAAGAACGTGAACTCTAGAACCCCCTTAGTTGGTTTGAGCATATGTGAAGTGCTCGAGTGTAGCTACATTCATGTTCGGGCAACTCAATTCCAAATAAACAAACAAACAATTTTCTTTATTAAAAATGGTGTAAAATCATCTAGTGTATAAGAATAGACTTTGGATTATACCTAGAGGAAACTTCTATATCCCTTGGATTTAATGATAGGTCAAATCTATACACCCCTTAGAATCGCCTTCTCAAGGACTTAGTACAATCAGGAACACGGAGTCGAGAAACTACATATAAGCGAGGTACTTGCGGTCTGAATCAAATTCTCAATCCTGGTAGTGACCAATGTACTCTATGCTCTGATCAAGCAGAAGGTCAGGATCAACTAGAATTAAGAACTGATACGATACATTTTCTGTCCTCATGAGGCAGAAGATCTATATATCCGGCTCAGACCCACTACGCAACTTTCTTCCGTGTTGGCTCGACCACTTACAACCAAAGGTTTATAACTTCGTCTTTGAGAAGTGTAGGAATATATAGCCAATAGAGATTTTTTCCCTTTAGGCCTAAGGAACTACCCAAATGGGCAACAAATAGTGGGGAATTAGGTCCCAAATTACATGCCATGTCGGCATACATATTGTGCGTATGGACTTAGAAAGATAACCTGCCTGTTAAGCCATACATGATTAAATAGGATAAGTCTGGACCGTGATAAAATTCCTTGGTAGAATTAGGCATCCTGCCACAAACTCACACCTGACCCCGAATCAACCACAATACCCATCATCTTTAGCTCTTTCTATGACCATAAGTATCAATGCCATAGTACACATCGTCGATGAAAGGCAGACCAAGGTATTTCCCACTTCATGTTAAGGATAGGTCCTAAATTTCACCTTGTTCCGACATACGGATCAGGACATAGCTCTTGAGCCTTGAGGGTGAAAATAAGTTTTAAGGGGGGTAGAACATTATGAGCCCAATCTAGTTAGGTCACCTATTGCATCTCTTTGATTTGGGTGGCACAACGAAAGCGTGGTGGACCCTACCCCACTGGCCTAGGATCGAAACTGTGTTCGTTGAATACGAACATTATAGAAGCCCTAGCAAGTTCTACTATGAGAAACCGTTTGTAACGCCCTGAAAATTGGGGATCGAGCATAAACTCAACTCCCGAGTTCCAGAACATCACTTATGCAACAAAATGAATGATGATTGAATGTTGTCTGTATTCGTGCATTGAACATGAGTGAGATTAAGCCAAAACAACATATCATACTCTAGAGACAGTTAAATTTGCAAGCGGAAGACTGTGATAGACAGATAAAATATATAAACTATGATGAGTCTCCAGAGTGTGATAACATTACCAGGTTAAATAATTACAAGTACAGTTCTAAAATATACAAAATGTGAGGAAGTGTAATGTCTCCTATCCCAAGTACCATAGCCCCGTCAATACAATATCAGGTCTTCATTGACCTGCCAGAGAGATACAGATAGAAGAACTCCTCCTATCATCATAGAAGTAGTCCGGCTCTGCTTCACAAGCATTGCCATCACCTGAAACTCAACAAATCTGGTTGGTGTGTACAACATCGTCCCGTAACGTGGGAGTGAGTGATCAACTCAGTGGAACAATAAAGCATAGGTTAACATGTTATCAATTCAGTCAAGCAGTAATGATAAAGCAGTATAATCAAACAATTCTAACTACTCTTATTTAATGCAAGTATGAAATGACATGATGTATGCCCTTACCAAACCACCCTCATGCGACATCATCTTACGTTCGCGAATGCATCCATCCCTCAGTGCTCCACATCTACCAGGCACATGCAGTGCGATGATGAGCATGATTACCGAGTAATTATTAGTTCATTTCAAACAGCAGTATTGGGAAACTAAGGTACCTCCCTTGTATCATTCCCAAACATGATCCATTCTAGGGTCGTCAATCCTAGTTAATCTCATATGGTATTATGGTTCGAGAGGCATCGCGAAGACATCGCAAAGGGCTCGTGACCCGTCAGCACGGATACAGATCTCACCGTATGCGGCTCAATTGCTGACCGTCAGATCGAGTACAGGTCTCACCGTACTCGGCTCAATCGCTGGCCGTCAGCTCGAATACAGGTCTCACCGTACTCGGCTCAACTCATACTCTAGTTGCTGTGAAGGGCTCGTCGCCAATCACAGACCTTGGAGTATACTCGAAGACACTACAGAGGACTTGTCGCCCGTCAGCACGAGTACAGGTCTCACTGTACTCGGCTCTCACCGTAAGTGTCGACAGCTCGAATACAGTGTCCCATACCACCGTATTCGGCTCACGAGTTTGGTTGCTCAATGGTCACTACGGGGAGGCACGTGGCCCCAGCATAGGCCGACAGCTCGACCACGGTGTCCCATACCACCATGCCGGCTCATGAGTCTTAGCGGATCGAGGTATCATGGTTAAAAGGGATTTCACTGGTAAGTTTGGTACCCTAGGTTCAAGCAGTAGCGTCCAAACATGGTGAACATACATAAGACAGATCGGGTTACTTGACGAGCTCGGCTAGCTCGAGCGCACAACAAGTTGAACGACATGAAGTGCATAAGCACTTCGCGTGGCCAACCACTATCGTCAACCGAAGTACGACTCGGGTTCGTCGAACACATCTCACGTGGCAAATGAATCACAACCACGAATGCAATTCTGGTACCGATTGTCTGGACTATAATCATAGCCCCAAACACAATCAAGTGTAGATAGATAAAGCAGTAGTGGATCAAGATTCAACTCATACAATCAAGGTCTGATATTATTCGTTTAGGGCTGCCAGGGCTGTTGCACGCACTCGTTGTTCCACTCCCCCATCACCCATGACGGATCATACAACGTAAATATAAATTTAAACATATGCATTACATAGTTAAAATCATAAAGCAGTTGACCATGTTATGAATCACAACACAAGCATGAGTTTGTACATGTTCAATTCCTAATCACACAACTATCCAAGGAGATCATACACATAGTTAAAAGAGGTTGAGAATCATATCTCAACACCCTTATACATTACAATTTGCTAACTACTACTCATTCAGACATTTCAAAAAACACTTAAACAAACATACATCAACATGCATGACATATGTCGATCACATAGGCATTAGGTCAAATCCTTTCACTAGGGAGTTGCCCCAATCATAACACGTGTACACCCACGACGGATAGTCATGGCAAGCAGGAATCCAAGTTCCATATTCATTTAGCCATTTCCACAAACACTTGGGTCACACATTTTAGCATATATAGTGTATATTGGCCGTGGCGTGATTTAGGGTAAATCCTTTCGTCAAAGGGGTATCGCCAATACAACAATCATGAATCCTTGACAATTAGTCATGGCGAGCACGACTGAGAATTCTATACTCATTCAGTCATTTTCACAAACACTTAGAATACACTATTACAACATACATGGTGTATGTTAGCAAAACATGTATTAGGGCTATCCTTTAGCCAAACGAGTATTTTATCCATGTATAATATATTACTACAACAAATAATCATGATAAATACATCTCCAAAATTTATACGTATACAGTATTTTCTAGAATACGCAACTTCAACATACATAGTGTATATAAGTAAAACATGTATTTAGGCGAATCCATTTGCCAAATAAGTATTTTATCCATATATCGTATATCCATATAACAAATAAACATGTCAAACACATTTCCAAAAAATATACGTATACCGTACTTTCTACGAATACCTAGAGTATGTAGAATTCCATATTTTTCATCTTTAATCGAAACGGAAAATAGACAGCACTTTGTACATGTGCAATTGCATGCAGATCATGAATCTATCATTATCTAACATTGAAAGCGTTGAAAACCATAACCTATACACCTAAAGTCCGCACCTTTTGTCGTAGAATCGTAACAAAGTTGATAGGTTTGCTAAGCTTCCGTATTCGGCAGTTTGGCAACTTATAAAACGAAATAGGTTAGCTATTTCACAACCTACAACAGTCGAAACCCCAAAACAGATTAGGGTTAGGGTTTTTTACCTAGAAATGACACCAGAAACGTCGGGAAAGCGATGAGAATCAGGCGGTGGAGCCCGAATAGCGGCAAGGAAGAGTGGCAGGGAGATTCTCCCACTGCTCCCACACTTTCTCTCTCTCAATCTCAAATTCGTATGGCTGCCATGAGAGAGGGTTTAAGGTCCTTATATAGCCTAAAAATTCACCGAAATAGACTTATGTTCAAGGTATACTTACATTATAACCAAATCGGCATTGTTTCAGCTCAAAAGAGAGTTTCTGGCGACCCTCCTTGAGCCAAAGGTCGGACTTAAGCTCACTAACGCTGGATCTACGTTCTATTAAGTTTTCGTTTCGGTCAGAATTCCAGATCACGCGTGGCGGACCAGTTTCAGTTCAACGGTCAGCGGATCTCGATCGGAGATTCCGAGTACATGTAAATGTGTATGAAATTTCTCCTGATCCGAGGGTGTAATTTGGTCTGATTCTGACGGTCTGGTTGCTTAATACTGATCCGCAAGCGAGAGGTGCCAGATTACTATTCAAGATATTTTATTTTGAAATTATTTCACATTTCTCACACTCTTCACTCCGAGCTCAAGCGAATAGCGCTGGGACACTATCTGGATTTGATTTCCGAGATGGTTGTCAAGCCCAGCGAGGCGGTCCTAGTTCCTTAACTTCGTGTTAATCGGACTTCCGACGTGCGGTCCAGATTCGATACGGAGTTTCGAGATGCTCCCGAGAGCAACCGGGTAATGAGATTGATCCTAGATTTTAGGGTAACCTAGCGTCAATGATTCTACAAGTTTTGGGTCTTGCAGATCGTATTTAAAGTGATTGGTGCTAATTTCACAGGCACTCTAGTTTAACACTAGCTAAATCTCACTTAATTTCTAAAGGGTTTAGTCCTGTAAGATTTCTGTCTAAGGTAGTACCTGGGCCTTTGTAGTTTGTATATAAAGTGATCCAAGTTATACTACTTAGCTAGTTTAGGATAGTGTCTAGGATGAAAGTACTTTGAAAATTTTAAAGAAAATGGTGGTGAAGGGTGGAATTTGTGAAGAAAATGGTTAAGAAGCGATTTTAGACTGTGGGATTTAGTTCTGACAAGTTAATAAGGTGTTAGGATCGACCCATCGCCTAAGGACGTCTAATCCCAGGTTGACAAAAATTTGGGATGTTACACCGTTTTAGGATGATCTAGTAAGATTTGATTCACCATTTCCTTGGACATAGATAATAACGAGGACTCTCTTGGACAAAGACCTAAAGGGCAACCTTAGAAATCGACAATTTGAACCTTTCAATGATGGACATTACCTATATTTTTAGAGTGATCGGACTACGGAGTTACTGACATCTACAACTGCGAAGTTTTCGCGGCTTGACCCAATTCCCAATCCTGGGCTACTACCGATGGACTCTCTGCTAACGAGCAGACAACCAGGATCCACCAGGATTCAGAAGGGATACGATGAGCTTCCTACCCTGGCCCGGTAGATGATCGATGTATCGAGATCGAGCCCACTATTACCGTCTCTCCGTGTTGGTCAAACAATGAAAACAGCTATCTTGCTCTAAATTGTTGGGAATTGTCGTCAAGAGACTTGAAAAAGAAATAAGATACACCCTACCGCGCAGGGTATGAGAAATGGATAAAGAAATGGATAAAGAAATAAATTGTAGCAAACCATCAGGGTATGAGAAATGGATAAAGAAATAAGTTTTAAGGGGGGTAGACTAAAATGAACCAGACTAATATACACCTTACTGCGCATAGAGACTTGAAAACAATAAGTTTTAGACAAATAAAATAATAAAATCTTTCCTTATTACCCTTAGGCAATTTCGGGGACAAAATTTTGTTTTAAGGGGGGTAGATTATAATAGCCCGGATTTTTCCCAACCTGGAATTAGACATCCTTAGGCGATGAGTCAATCCTGACACCGGTTGAACTTCTCAAACACTCAATTAAAGCCTCAAATCCCTTTTCAAGCCATTTTCTTCACAAATCTCACCCTTTACCATCTTGTTCTTTCAATCTTTCTAAGTACTTTCATCCTAGACACTAATTTAAACTAGCTAAGTAGTATAACTTGGATCACTTTATATACAAACTACAAAGGTCTAAGTACCACCTCAGACCGATATCACTCAGGACTAAATCCTTTAGAAATTAGGCAAGATTTAGCTAGTGTTAAACTAGAGTGCCTGTGAAATTAGCACCAATCACTTTAAATACAATCTGCAAAACCCAAAACTTGTAAAATCATTGACGCTAGGTTACCCTAAAATCTATGATCAATCTCATTACCCGGCTGCTCTCGGGAGCATCTCGAAACTCCGTATCGGATCTAGACCGCAAGTCGGAAGTCCGATTAACACGAAGTTAAGGAATTAGGACCGCCTTGCTGAGCTTGACAACCATCTCGGAAATCAAATCTAGACAGTGTCCCACGGCTGTTCGCTTGAGACCGAAACGAGAGAGTGTGAAAACACTTATTTTTCTTACAAAATAAATATCTTGAATAATAATCTGGCACGTGTTTCTTGCGGATCAGTTTTAAGCAACTAGACCGTCAGAATCAGACCAAATTACACCCTCGGATCAGGAGAAATTTCATACACAATTACATGTACTCGGAATCTCCGATCGAGATTCGTTGACCGTTGAACTGAAACTGGTCCACCACGCGTGATCTGGGAACCCTACTAGTACGAAAACTTAATGATACGTAGATCCAGTGTTAGTAAGCTTAATTCTGACCTTTGGCTCAAGGAGGCCCGCCAGAAGTCCTCCGTTGAGCTGGAACAGATGCCCTTTGGACAAAACCCAAGTATACCTTGTTCCCAAGTCTGTTTTGGTGAGATTGAGAGAGAGAAAAGAGAGAGAAAAGAGAGAAAGTGTGGGAGTTGTGGGAGGATCTCCCTGTCATGCCTCCCTGCCGTTATGCAAGCACAATCACTCCGTTCTAATCACTTTCCCGGTGATTCCAGCTCCGTTTTTAGGAAAGAAACCCTAACCCTAATCTGATTTGGAGTGTTGATGGTTGTAGGTTATGAAATAGCTAACCTACTTCGTTCTCTAGGTGGCCAAACTGCCATATACGAAAGCTTAGCAAACCTATCGACTCCGTTACGATTATACGACAAAAGGTGCGGACTTTAGGTGTATAGGTTATGGTTTTCAACGCTTTCAATGTCAGATAATGATAGATTCATGATCTGCATGCAATTACACATGTACAAAGTGCTGTCTGTTTTCCGTTTCGATTAAAGATGAAAAATATGGAATTCTACATACTCTAGGTATTTGTAGAAAGTACGGTATACATATAAATTTTAGAAATATGTTTGACATGATTATTTGTTGTATGAATATATTATATATGGATAAATTACTTGTTTGGCGAATGGACTCGCCCTAATACATGTTTTGCTTATATACACTATGTATGTTGAAATTGTGTATTCTAGAAAGTACAGTATACGTATAAATTTTGGAGATGTGTTTGCCATGATTAATTGTTGTACGAATATACTATATATGGATAAATTACTTGCTTGGCAAAAGGATAGCCCTAATACATGTTTTGCTAACATACACGATGTATGTTATAATAGTGTATTCTAAGTGTTTGTGAAAATGACTGAATGAGTATAGAATTCTCATTCGTGCTCGTCATGACTAATTGTCATGGATATATGATTGTTGTAATGGCGATACCCCTTTGACGAAAGGATTTGCCCTAAATCACGCCACGACCACTATATGCTATATATTGTGAAATGTGTAGCCCAAGTGTTTGTGAAAATGTTCAAATGAATATGGAACTTGGATTCTTACTTTCCATGACTATCCGTCGTAGGTGTACGCGTGTTATGTTTGGGGCAACTCCCTAGTGAAAGGATTTAGCCTAATACCTATGTGATCAACATATGTCATATATGTTGATGTATGTAGTCTAAGTGTTTGTTGAAATGTCTGAATGAGTAGTAGTTAGTAAATTGTAATGTATAAGGGTGTTGAGATATGATTCCCAACTCCTTTAACTATGTGTATGATTTCCTTGGATAGCTGTGTGATTAGGAATTGAATATGTACAAACTCATGCTTGTGTTGTGCTTCATAACATGCTCAATTGATTGTAGATTTGATCTATGTGATGCATATGTTTAAATTCATGTTTACTTTGTATGATCCGTCATGGGTGATGGGGGAGTGGAGTAACGAGTGTGTGCAATAGCCCAGGCAGCCCTAAACGGAAAATACCATACTTTGATTGTATGATTTGAATCTTGATCCATTACTGCTTTATTTATTTGCAAGTTATTGTGTTTGGGGCTATGATTATAGTCCAGACAATCGGTACCAGAATTGAATTCGTGGCTGTGATTCACTTGTCATGTGAGATGTGTTCGATGAACTCGAGTCGTACTTCGGTTGGCGATAGTGGTTGGCCATGCGAAGTGCTTATGCACTTCATGTCGTTCAACTTGTTGTGCGCTCGAGCTATCCGAGCTCGTCAAGCAACCCGATCTGTCTTATGTATGTTCACCATGTTTGGACGCTACTGCTTGAACCTAGGGTACCAAACTTACCAGTGAAATCCCTTTTAACCATGGTACCTCGATCCGCTAAGACTCATGAGCCAGGCATGGTGGTATGGGACACCGTGGTCGAGCTGTCAGCCTACGTTGGGGCCACGTGCCTCCCCCTAGTGACCAGTGACCAACCAGACTCGTGAGCCGATTATGGTGGTATGGGACACTATATTCGTGCTGTCGGCCTACATTGATAAGGTGATAGGGGAGTGGTGCAACGATTCCGTGTAACAGCCCTGACAGCCCTTTATAGTGACCTCGAGCATACTCTGAATTGCGGTGAGGCGACGAGTTTTGCCGCAGTGTATAGAGTATGAACCATGCTTGTATCTGTATAGTGATGAACCGTTAAAAGGGTGATGGGGGAGTGGTGTAACGATTCCGTATAACAGCTCTGGCAGCCCTTGCAGCGACCTAGAAATACACCATCGTATGAGATTGTCTAGGACTGACGACCCTAGAATGGATCATGTTTGGGAATGATATAAGGGAGGTACCTTAGTTTCCCAATACTGCTGTTTGAAATGGACTAATAATTACTCGGTAATCATGCTCATCATGCATTGCATGTGCCTGGAAGATGTGGAACACTGAGAGATGAATGCATGCCGGGAACGTAAGATGGTGTCGCATGAGGGTGGTTTGGCAAGGGCATACATCATGACTGCATTCATACTTGCATTAATAAGAGTAGTTAGGTGTGTTTGATTGTACTGCTTTATCATTACTGCTTGACTGAGTTGATAATATGTTAACCTATGCTTTTACTGTTCCACTGAGTTGATCACTCACTCCCACGTTACGGGACGGTGTTGTACACACCAACCAGATTTGTTGAGTTTCAGGTGATGACGATGCTTTTGAAGCAGAGCCGGACTACTATGATGTGGAGGAGGAGTTCTCCTGCTTGTAGCTCCCTGACAGGTTTATGAAGACCTGTTATTGTATTGACGGGGCTATGGTACTTGGGATAGAAGACATTACACTTATACATTTGATATATTTTAGAAACGTACTTGAAATTTATTAACCTGGTAATGTTATCACACTCTGGAGACTCACCACAGTTTTATATATTTTATATATCTATCATAGTCTTCCGCTTGCAATTTAACTGTCTCTGGAGTATGATATGATGTTTTGGCTTAATCTCACTAATATTCAATACACTAATACAGACAATATTTAATCATCATTTTCTATGTTGCATAAGTGATGTTCTGGAACTCGGGTGTTGAGTTATGCTCAACCCCCGATTTTTCGGGATGTTACAGAATCGTTGCACTACTCCCCCATCACCTTATCAATACAGGCCTAGTTTATACTCTGTTACTACGGGAAAGCTCATCGCCTCACCGCAGAGTTAGATTATGCTCGAGGTCACTGCACCAGGTACGGTCAGGGCTGTTAGGACTGTTACACGGAATCGTTGCACCGCTCCCCCATCACCCATCAAGCAGTGTAGGCCGACAGCTCGAATATAGTGTCCCATACCACCATAATCGGCTCACGAGTCTGGTTGCTCACTTGTCACTACGGAGAGGCACGTGGCCCCAGCATAGGCCGACAGCTCGACCACGGTGTCCCATACCACCATGGCCGGCTCATGAGTCTTAGCGGATCGAGGTACCATGGCTGACGAGATTCCACTGGTAAGTTTGGTACCCTAGGTTCAAGCAGTGGTGACCAAACATGGTGAACATACATTAAACATATCGGATTATTTGACGGGCCTGACTAGCTCGAGTGCACAATCAACTCAACGACATGAAGTGCATAAGCACTTCGTGTGGCCTAACCACTGTCGCCAACTGAAGTACGACTCGGGTTTGTTAAACACATCCTACGTGGCAAAATACAACTCAACCACGATCTCAAGTCTGGTACCGATTGTCTGGACTATAAACATAGTCCCAATCGCAATTTATCCATATTTGAAGCATGTGGAGTAAAGCATAATAAACAAGGTAATTCAAGCATGCTAACAAACTTGTCATAAGCATGTATAAAGCATGTTATAAAGCATATCATAAGCACCATATGAACAAGAATACAAACACATATATTTCACGAGTAAGCGGTTTAAGTAAACAACCTCATGGAGGAAATCATACATGTCTCTAAGGTAGTCGAGAATCCCATCTCAACACCTACCTAAGGCATCATCATCCAAACACCTACTCTCACAAGCATTTTCACAAACACTTAGCATACACTATTTCAACATATAATGTATGTTAACAAATATGTATTAGGGCGAATCCTTTCGCCAAGCAAGTATTTTATGCATATTTAACATGCTCATACAGTAAATAGTCATGGCAAACACATCTCCAAAATATGCACATATACGGTACTTTCTACAATATACTATTTCTACATACATAGTGTATATTAGCAAACATGTATTAGGGTGAATCTTTTCGCCAAATAAGTATTTTATCCATATACTATATATTCATACAACAAATAATCATGGCAAACACATTTCCAAAATTTATACGTATACAGTATTTTCTACAAATACCTAGAGTATGTAGAATTCCATATTTTTCATCTTTAATCGAAACGGAAAACAAACAACACTTTGTACATGTACAATTGCATGCAGATCATGAATCTATCATTATCTGACATTGAAAGCGTTAAAAACCATAACCTATACACCTAAAGTCCGCACCTTTTGTCGTAGAATCGTAACAAAGTCGATAGGTTTGCTACGCTTTCCTATATGACAGTTTGGCAACCTATAGAATGAAATATGTTAGCTATTTTACAACCTACAACTATCAAAACACCAAATCAGTTTAGGGTTAGGGTTTCTTACCTAGAAATGACGCCGGAATCACCGGGAAAGCGATGAGAATGGAGTGGTTACGCATGTAGAGCGGCGGGGAAGAGTAATGGATCAAGATTCAACCACTATCGCCAACCGAAGTACAACTCGGGTTCGTCGAACACATCTCACGTGGCAAATGAATCATAGCCACGAATTCAATTCTGGTACCGATTGTCTGGACTATAATCATAGCCCCAAACACAATTAATTGCAGATAGATAAAGCAGTAATGGATCAAGATTCAAATCATACAATCAAAGTCTGGTATTATCCGTTTAGGGCTGTCAGGGCTGTTGCACGCACTCGTTGTTCCACTCCCCCATTACCCATGACGGATCATACAACGTAACATGATTTAAACATATACATCACATAGATAAAATCATACAATCAATTGAGCATGTTATGAAGCACAACACAAACATGAGTTTGTACATATTCAATTCCTAATCACACAACTATCCCAGGAAATCTTACACATAGTTAAAGGAGTTGAGAATCATATCTCAACACCCTTATACATTACAATTTACTAACTACTACTCATTCAGACATTCAACAAACACTTTAAATACATACATCAACATACATGACATATGTTGATCACACAAGTATAAGGCCAAATCCTTTCACTAGGGAGTTACCCCAATCATAACACAGATACACCCACGACGGATAGTCATGGCAAGCAGGAATCCAAGTTCCATATTCATTCAGTCATTTCCACAAACACTTGGGCCACACATTTTAGCATATATAGTGTATATTGGCCGTGGCGTGATTTAGGGCAAATCCTTTCGTCAAAGGGGTATCGCCAATACAACAATCATATATCCATGACAAGTAGTCATGGCGAGCATGAATGAGGATTCTATACTCATTCAGTCATTTTCACAAACACTTAGAATACACTATTACAACATACATGGTGTATGTTATCAAAACATGTATTAGGGCTATCCTTTCGCCAAGCGAGTATTTTATGCATGTATAATATATTCATACAGCAAATAATCATGACAAATACATCTCCAAAATTTATATGTATACGGTATTTTCTAGAATACACAATTTCAACATACATAGTGTATATAAGCAAAACATGTATTAGGGCGAGTCCTTTCGCCAAACAGGTAATTTATCCACATATAATATATTTATACGACAAATAATCATGTCATACATGTTTCCAAAATTTGTACGTATACAGTACTTTCTACAAATACCTAGAGTATGTAGAATTCCATATTTTTCATCTTTAATCGAAACGGAAAACAGACAGCACTTTGTACATGTGCAATTGCATGCAGATCATGAATCTATCATTATCTGACATTGAAAGCGTTAAAAACCATAACCTATACACCTAAAGTCTGTACCTTTTGTCGTAGAATCGTAACGGATCCGATAGGTTTGCTAAGCTTCCGTATTCAGCAGTTTGGCAACCTATAGAACGAAATAGGTTAGCTATTTCATAACCTACAGCTATCAAAACCCCAAATCAGTTTAAGGTTAGGGTTTTTTACCAAGAAACGGAGTCGGATTCGCCGGGAAAGCGACGAGAATAGAGTGGTGAAGCTCGTATAGCGACAGGGAAGAGTGGCAGGGAGAATCTCCCACTGCTCCCACACTTTCTCTCTCTTTTCTCTCTTCTCTCTCTAGGGTTTCTCTCAAATTCGTATGGCTGTGAGAGAGGGTTCTAAGGTCCTTATATAGCCTAAAATGTCACCGAAATAGACTTATGGGCAAGGTATACTTAGGTTATAACCAAAGTGACCCTGTTTCAGCTCAACGGAGCACTTCTGGCGGGCCTCCTTGAGCCAAAGGTCGGACTTAAGCTCATCTACGTTTAGTTATGTTTTTGTTTCGGTCGGGATTCCAGATCATGCGTGGCGGACCAGTTTTAGTTCAACGGTCAGCAAATCTCGATCGGAGATCCCGAGTACGTGGATATGTGTATGAAAGTTCTCCTGATCTGAGGGTGTAATTTGGTGTGATTCTGACGGTCTGGTTGCTTAAAACTGATCCGCAAGCGAGATATGCCAGATTACTATTTGAGATATTTTATTTTGAATTAATTTCACATTTCTCACACTCTTCACTCCGAGCTCAAGCGAATAGCGCTGGGATACTATCTGAATTTGATTTCCAAGATGGTTGTCAAGCCCAGCAAGGCGGTCCTAATTCTTTAACTTCGTGTTAATTGGACTTCCGACGTGTGGTTTAGATCTGATATGGAGTTTTGTGATGCTCCCGAGAGCAGACGGGTAATGAGATTGATCCTAGATTTTAGGGTACCCTAGCGTCAATGATTCTACAAGTTTTGGGTCTTGTAGATCGTATTTAAAGTGATTGGTGCTAATTTCACAGGTACTCTAGTTTCACACTGGCTAATCCTCGCCTAATTTCTAAAGGATTTAGTCCTGGGTGATTTCGGTTTGAGGTGATACCTGAGCCTTTGTAGTTTGTATATAAAGTGATCCAAGTTATACTACTTAGGTAGTTTAAGATAGTGTCTAGGGTGAAAGTACTTAGAAAATTTGAGAGAACAAGGTGGTGATGGGTGGGATTTGTGAAGGAAATGAGTTCAAAAGCGGTTTTAGACTTTGGGATTGAGTTCTGACTGGTTAATAAGGTGTTAGGATCGACCCATTGCCTAAGGACGTTTAATCCCAGGTTGGCAAAAATCCAGGATGTTACAGAGGCCCAAGGCACTGATGAGGGCTCTCCTCCCGCTGCACAAGGGCGCGATAGTGATCGGGCTGCTGTAAAAGCCCGCTTGACTCAACTTGAGGAGGGCTAGGTTGCCCTATGACAGGAGGTCACAGTGACCCGAGCCAAGCTTGAAGAGAATTAAGCCTTCATGAAGCGGAAATTTAGTAAAGTATCCCGCACCTTGAGGGCTATCCTGTGTTGTCTACAGGATAAAGGGCTATCCTGAGAATTTATAGTTTGGTTTTATTGAGATAGTCAAAAAATCTTATTTGTTGGTTTTTTTGAGATGGCCAAAAAATTCTCAGATAGGGCTATTTTGTTTGTGATAGCCCTTTAAAATCACAACTGTATCAGGTTTTAAGGTGACCTTGAGAAAACCTTATTTATACTGAAAGTCAATATCATGTGGATAGTGATTATTGGAGTGGAATATGTGCCTATTTGAGAATAGTTGTTGTACACACTGAACCACTATAACTCTTGGTGTTGTGGTGAATGTTTCCTTTTTTGCATTTGTAGAAAATGTTTGTAATTTCATTTATGCAAAAGTGGTGAATGTTTGTAATAAATAGCTTTATTTTCTCTTGCTTGGTTTGAGATCTTGATTCTTAGAAACGTTTGTGAAATAAGGTTATTCTACCTAAACTTGGTTTGGGTGTAGGTTGTCCTACAACTTACTTTGAATCAATTTTTCAATACTAGTGCGATTGAGATTTCTGATTTATTTAATATTTCAGCACTGTAATTTTTTATTTGGCATAGTCCTATTCACCCCCCTCTAGGACTTCTTAAGCTCTCCTTTTCAAGTGGTATTAAAGCTAAGTTGCTCATTTTTTTGGATTAATTTCCTTGAGTTAAAAGATCTAAAACTTTTATAATGTCAAATTTCGATAGCTTGTCTATTACCAGGCCACCACCTTTTGATGGCTCTAACTAGGCATACTGGAAAGCCAAAATGAGGATTTTTCTAAAATCCTCAGATGAAAGCGTGTGGCAAGCCACTGTAACCAAATGGAAACCTCCAATGACTTAGGTAGTAGCCGAAGATGGAACCAAGTCCATGAGAGAAATTACATTCTACTTATGGATTAGAACTCAGAAAAGTGAAAGCAGTGCCAATGCTAAGGCCTTAAATGTCATAACTTGAGCTCTATCGCTTGATGAATTCAAAAGAATCATTTCATGTGATACAAGCCTGGGATATTCTTGAAATAACACATGAATGAACTACTATAGTCATGAAATCAAAAGTTCATCAGGCGACGACGCCAAAATATGATAGGTGCAGTGATAGGTGCAGTGGTTAACATGCCCTTGAGCTTGGAAAAATCTTCCTGGCATTGCTCAGTCCGCTCGTGTGGTACATCCTTTTGAAGTAGATTGCATAAAGGACGAGAGAGGTGACTAAAGTCCTTTACGAATCTTCTATAAAATATGGCATGTCCTAAAAAAGGATCCCACGTCTTGTATGTTCTTAGGTGGAGGTAAGTTGGAGATAATATCAATCTTAGCCTTATCTACCTCAATTCCCTTGAATGAGATGATATGTCGAAGGACAATTCCCTTACGAACCATGAAATGACACTTCTCCCAATTCAGTACTAAGTTCTTTTCCTGACATAGCTTTAGAACACATTTAAGATTCTCCAAACAATCGCTGAATGATGGACCAAAGATAGAGAATTCATTCAGGAAGACCTCTAAATATTGCCCCCATATGTCAGAAAAAATACTTATCATGCATCGCTGAAAAGTGGCGGGGGCGTTACATAATCTGAATGGCATCCTTCGGTAAGTAAAGGTGTCAAAGGGACATGTGAATGTGGTCTTTTCCTGATCTTCAGGGGCTATCTCTATCTAGTTATAGCCTAAATACCCGTCAAGGAAGTAATAGTATGAGTGACTAGCTAGCCTTTTCAAAATTTAATCAATGAAGGGAAAAGGAAAGTGGTCATTCCTCGTGACGGTATTCATCTTCCTGTAGTCAATGCACATTCTCCAACCACTAGTGAGTCTAGTTAGCAATAGTTCATTTCGACATTGGCTACGATGGTGATTCTGAACTTCTTAGGAACCACCTGAGTTGGACTCACCTATTGGATATTGGATATAGGGTATATGATACTGTTTCGACAAGAAATGAAATTTATTTGATTTGGGGGATTTATTCAATGATAACAAAGAAAGAACAAGAGAACATTGATCACATCTATCTGAGTTCATTTACATCCTCTAATTCCCTTGATTCTGAAAATAAAGTACAATTAATGCAATGCGATTAAAGAGAAGATAGTCAAATAGAAATTTCGGCAGCATTCCGACGCCATTTCAGTCATCTCCTAGATACTTAGGAGGAATTACTGAATTGATCAGCTGATCTCCAATGAGATAGGAATTTTAGCAGTACTCCAGTGCCATTTCGGTCATCTCCTAGATACTTAGGAGGAATTACTGAATTGATCAGCTGATCTCCAATGAGATAGGAATTTCGGCAGTACTCCGGCGCCATTTCGGTCATCTCTTGGATACTTAGGAGCAATTGCTGAATTGATCAGCTGATCTCCCTTTGCAAAGAAGAAGGCTTGAAGATACAACACTATTGACCAGTCGTCCAACCTGCGCAACCAACAAACTGGTTGCGCAGTCCGCAGAATGAATATCTTCGTTGTGCGATCCACGCAACCGATATTCTTGTTGGGTGGTCCGCGCAACTGATACTCTTGTTGCGCGGTCCGCGCAACTGATCATCGCCTCTACTCTCTACTTTCAGTTGCTCCGCTTCAGTTTCTCGAAATATCTAACCTCCAAATGAGAGGGGGAGCAAGGTATTTATAGGCCCCACACACCTGCCAATCCTCGACACTTGTGTCTTGATTGCACGATCCACACAACGGACTTCTTGGTTGCGCGACCCGCCCAATGGGAAACTTTCTTCCGCGACCCGTGCAACGAAGGAACTTGCTTCCGCGACCCGCGCAACGAAGGACTTGACTTTCGTGACCCGCGCAACGGGGAGCTTTGTTGTGCAACCCACGCAACCGTTCTTCTGCTTCAATTCTTTCATCATTCTTAATACCTCAACAGGCACCCCCGGTGCTGGAATTTTACCAAAATACCTAAACTATCCCTTGAGCTGGAACTTTGCCAAAGCCTAGACTACCCCTTGAACTGGAACTTTACCAAAATACCTAGACTACCCCTTGAGCTAGAACTTTACCAAAACACCTAAACTACCCCTTGAGAAGACCAGCACCGAGATTCTCTGACCAATGTAATGAGATATTTTTTTGTGTCTCAACAGATGCACCCTCCATCCTTCTTTGATTGATCCTTGAAATCAAATGGAGGATCGACCTTCTTTTGAATTGCAACTGAAGGATGACTGGATGATCATGCTTGCATGGAAGATTAGATGCTTGCGTTTGACCAAAAGACTGAGATACTCATGTCTGATCAGGAGACTGGAATGCTCATGTCTGACCAGGAGACTAGAATGCTCATGGTTGCACGGAAGACTTGAATGACTACGATCAATTGACAAATTGGAATGATCACGCTTGAACGGAAGACTTGATTGATTGCACTCGAACAAAAGATTTGAATGATTGCGCTCAAACGGAAGACTTTATTGATTGCGCTCGAGCAGAAGACTGGAATGTCCCCAGCCAGTAGTGTCGAGCAAATGCTTCACTAGAGAAGATAAAGTTCTCTTTTCATCGAAACTCATTTCTGCAACAGCTGTGATGACTTTATCTTTGAGCAAGTAGATTAGAGAACTATCTTTCAACATCGCTACTGCCGCAACGGTCTCTTTGATCAACTCCAGCGACTCTTTCTTTAATTCTGCAACAGTCTTCTTGATCAACTCCAGCGACTTTTTCTTTAATTCGCAACAACCTTTTTGCTTGTTTCCTTTATTCATGATTTGCATAATCCAAGCTTTTTTAATGATAATCTTTCCTGCCAAATTAATCGAAATTAGTATCTCAAGACATTATAATTCTTTCAATTTAGCTTAAGAAGCTGTTGAGGCATAAAAAAATATCTCATTACATCGGTCAGAGAATCCCAGTGCTGGTCTTCTCAAGGGGTAGTTTAGGTGTTTTGGTAAAGTTCCAGCTCAAGGGGTAGTCTAGGTTTTGACAAAGTTCCAGCTTAAGGGGTAGTTTAGGTATTTTGGTAAATTCCAGCACCAGGGGTGCCTGTTGAGGTATGGAGAATGATGAAAGAATTAAAGCAGAAGAAGAGCAGTTACGCAGGTCGCGCAACAAAGTTCCCCGTTGCACGGGTTGCGGAAGTCAAGTCCTCCGTTGCGCGGGTCGCGGAAGTAAGTTTCTCCGTTGCGCGGGTCGCGCAAGCAAGTCCCTCCGTTGCGCGGGTCGCGGAAAAAAGTTCCCCGTTGCACGGGTCGGGCAACCAAGAAGTCCGTTGCGTAGATCGCGCAATCAAGACACAATAATCGAGGATTGACATGTGTGTGGGGCCTATAAATACCCTGCTCCCCCTCTCATTTGGAGGTTGGAAGATTTTGGGAAGACTAGAGCAGAGCAACTGAAGGTAGAGAGCAGAGGCAAAGTTTAGTTGCGCGGATACCGCAACAAGGCGGTCAGTTCCGCGAACCGCGTGACAAGGTTCGCCGTTGCGCGGGTCGCAGAATTGGGATGACTGAAATGGCGTCGAAATGCTACTGGATCTTTAGGCTTTCTTCTCTAGAAAGAGAGAGACTAGCTGATCAGTTCAGCAATTCCTCCTAAGTGTTGGGAGATGACCAAAGAAACTGTCGGAATGCTGCCGAAATTCCTATCTCCTCAGAGACTAGCTGATCAATTCAACAATTCCTCTTAAGTATCTAGGAGATGAATGAAATGGCGCCAGAATGCTGCCGAAATTTCTATATGGAAGACTATTAGTTGATTGATTGTACTTTATTTTTCAGAATCAAGGGAATCCGAGGATGTAAATGAACTCAGAATAAATGTGATTAATGTTCTCTGATTCTTTCTTTGTTATCATTGAATAAATCCCCCAAATCAAACGTATTTGTTTTATTATCGAATCCTTTATATATCCCGAGCGTGTAATTCCGCAGATATGTCGCGCGACTTCCCTGCTTTGGTCGCCCCAAGGGCTAGATGGATGAAAGAGCAGAAAAGTAAGGCGTTACTAACAAGTTCACCAATGTATGTATCGTCCCAATCGATCAACAACAAAGGAAGCATAAAGAAGTCAAATGAAATTCCATTCTCTCCTCTCTTCGTAAGTCCTACGGCGTCAACATACTCCTATCTAAATCCGACTACAGCTTCATCACAGAGCAGAGAAGCCTCCGTACATATGACGGGAATTAGTCAAGATCCCCCACCAAATGATGATAAACGTATGGCTGAGATGGCCGAAGCTCAAAGAATCTTGATGGAGGAATGTCAAAATCTCCGAGAAGCTTTGGTCGCTCTTGCTCATAATGTGTCTCAAGCAATGGTCACTCCAGTAACGACCACTATGAACGAGCAAGAGCAACAACCTGAAGCTTCATTGCCACAAAAAGTAGGATCTCACAGGTCTGCTCCGGTTGCTACGACAATAACGCAAGAGGAGATGCGAAGGATGGTTATAGACATTGTCAGAGAGTGTGAACATGCTGGGAGATTCCAATACAAAACACCATATCCAAGAGAGGTAGAAGATGTTCCATTCCCAGCCAACTTTAAATAGCCAGATTTTCAGAAATTTAAAGGAAAAGGGTCTCTAGAAGAACATCTCGTACATTTTATCATTACTATGGGAAATCTCTCCATTATTCCTCAATATTGTTTACGGTTATTTGGATCTTCTTTAACAGGCAAAGCATTTTGATGGTATTCTGGTTTGATGCCCGGGTCAATAAGAACTTGGGAACAGATGCAAGATGCGTTTATATCCAATTTCTTATCATCAGAATGTGATGTCAGTATTGCAGAATTGAGCTCTGTCAGACAAAGAGAAAATGAACCTGTGGAGAAATTCATTGACGAGTGGAAAACCTTGGGGGCTTCATGTAGACAGTTACCAGAAGAGAAAGAACAAGTGAACATGTGTTTGAGTTCTATGGAACCAAGAATTGCTTTCGGGCTCATGACTGCTGATATAAAAAATTTCTGAGATCTTTTAACAAAAGCGCATGCATTGAAGTTGATGATTACAAAAATGCCAGCCTTTCAAATCAAGGCAGAAAGAAGAGAATTGAATAGATTAACAGTAAATACTGTTAATCAAGAAAAAGAAAAAGAATATTCTTTACAATAAACGAGAGACAGAGAAGAGAAAAGATTCAGATCAATAAAAGGATCAAGTTAATGGTAAGCGGCCGCAGCCATACGACTCCTACAGGGAATATGCATTCAATAAAGAAGATATGTTGCCAATGATGGAACAATTGCTTGCCGCTGGAACCATCAGCTTACCTTCACCGAAATATCCAGAAGAAGTCGAAATGACTAAAGAAGAAAAGTATTGTCACTACCATCGTTGTTTAAGGCATCGTACAGAAGATTGTTTTACATTAAGAAATATACTAAAGCATTTGATAAAATAGGGTGAGATAGTGACGAACAGGAATGAAGGACAGGATAAGAAAGTCACTATGAATATGACATCTGCTAGAGATCCGACAAAGAACTGGAAAGACAAAGGGAAGGCTATTGCGAAAAGTGAATGGCCAGCAGTAATAAATTCACTTAGAAAGTCTTGTTATAATTCAAAATTTGTTGATTTGTCTTCTAAAGAAGTTAGTAATGAATTGGCCTCTATTCACCAGGAAGAAAATGAATCAGTTGAAGAATTCATCAATCGATGGAAGGACTTGACAGTATCATGTCAACATCTTTGGTAGTAATCAGAACGAGTGGAACTATGTTTAAAAGGCATGAGGCCAAAACTGGCATGCTATCTTATCCATAAAAGATTGGAAAACCTTTTGTGATTTTATTACGAAGGCTAAAGCTCTTGAAAAGATGATGGGAAGAGTGTCTGCTTTTTAGTCAAAATCAACTTACACAACTCGGAAGGAAGAAGCTAAAGAAGATTATCAGAATATTGAAAAAGATAGCGATGCAGAAGATAGAAAGAGTCGTTCAGTCATAATGACATATAAAACGTCCAGGCAAAATAAAGATCATATGAAGTATTCATTTGCAAGAAAAGATATACTTCCCATGCTGAATTAATTGTTGGCTATGAAGAGTATTGAATTACCTCGGCTAAGACACCTCGAAGAAATAGAAAATACAAGAGGAATGGATTATTGCCATTATCACCGCAAATTTGGACATCATACGAAAGATTGTAATTCCCTTAAGAATAAGCTACAAAAGATGATCGATAAGGGAGAAATTGTGATGAAAGAGCATGACAGAAAAGGAAAAATGAAGAAAATGACAGAAACTCGATAAAGAAAATTCTGGGGGCATCCGCGTGAAAAAACGGTAACATGTTTCGTGTGGTGAACCGTCAGTAATTGACAAGATCGAGTTGTCATGGCCTAAATACTCAAATGAAAAGAAACAAGTAAGACAAAAGATGTAAAGTCATGATCAGAAGTATGTTCGTTGTAGATATGCATTGCAATGCCTGCTAGTTCAGGAGTTGACCATTATTTTGATTTCGAAATATATCGGTATGATACTTCCAAAATCAAAAGGGGGCAAGACAGGTGAGTAAGAAACTATGAAATGTGCTTCTTACTATAGAATGTACTTCTTTGAATAAAATGCAGGCTTTCAAATATATCAAGTCAAGTCATCGCCAAAGCAAGATAGATGAGTAAAAAGGTGAGTAAGAAATTGTGAAATATGTTTCTAACCATAGAATGTATTTCTTTTGTGTATATGAATAAAATGCAGGCTTTCAAGCATATCAAGTCATTGCCAAATGCCAAGCGTTGATGATCGCTATCAAGTATTGATGATTATCGCTGACGCCGAAGAAATTTTATGTTAGTAAGTATCAATGATTATTGTCAAAGTTAACAACCATCGCTGTCGTCATCAATCGCTTATAATATTGCTATCATCGCCAAGCTGATACACTAAAAAATGAATGAAATGATATGATATGAATATTCTCAAAAGTATTATCAGCAGCAGCGAAATATCATTTAAATTATATAGCCAACCATATATAAAGTTGACGGTAGCAATGGTAGCTTAACATTTAAGGCAGTTGACGAAGCAATCACATAAGGCCTATCTCTATGATCATTTAAGGCAGTTGATGAAGCAGTCACATAAGGCCTATCTCTATGATCATTTAAGGCAGTTGATGAAGCAGTCACATAAGGCCTATCTCTATGATCATTTAAGGCAGTTGACGAAGCAGTCACGTAAGACCCATGCCGTCTGTATAGCTTCCGACAGCTTCACGGAGAATGGAGAAAAATGCCCTCCCGTGAATGGGTCCGACCTTGCAGGCGAAGAAAAAGTGAGTCTCTGAAGCAGGATGACTCCCTAGATCCCTGGTTTGATTTCAGTAGTAACTCATGAGAAAAGTCTCTGAAGCAAGATGACCTCTTATTAATGGACTGACGACCTTGGATTTGGTATCTATTGAAAATCCAGATCTCGAGCTTATTTCTGGTAGTAACTCATGAGAAAGTCTTTGAAGCAAGATGACCTCTCATTTGATGGACTGGCGGCCTGGGGTTTAGTCAAAGGTAGCCTGGTAAAGCCCCGCGAACTCTAGAGAGTTACTGTGGCCATTCCTGTGTGTAAAACCCATTAAGTTCATGGCCATAATTGCTCCACTACTCAAGAGCTTAAAGTATGTGTTTCACTAGTGAGTGCTCCACTACTCAAGAGCCTAAACTGTGTGTGCTCCACTACTCAAGAGCCTAAACTGTGTGTGCTCCACTACTCAAGAGCTTAAACTGTGTGTGCTCCACTACTCAAGAGCCTAAACTGTGTGTGTAGGTGTCAGCAGTCTAGTCCAGTTCAGTCTAGTTCAATCTAGACAAGTCAAGTCTGGTCAAGTCAAGTCAGGTCAAGGTCAGTCTTGTCCAAGTCAAAGTGCACAGCACCATTGCTCAAAAGCATAAAGTATCAAATATGCTCAAAAGCATCAACTATGTGTAGCATTCAAAATGTTGCAGGTACATATTTCAATTTAAATATGCTCAAATATGCAATTTCATGATGAAATGTTTAAATATTGAGTAAGCAATATATATGCAAAAAATGCGTTTCTCTTGAATCAGGTTCAAATTACAACGACAATAAATACCTTCAAGATATTGTAATTATCTATTCAGAAGTTCAACTCTTGAAGGCCAATTAATATATTGACGAAAGTCGTACGGAATATCTGCAGCCTTCAATTCAGAAATATTATCTTCTAAAGAAATTTTTATGTGAAGATTGACCGGGAAAGAGGGCAGGATCTATGCCTTGGTCTTCAAATATATGCCTTGGTCTTTCTGATAATCTCTTATGTACAATGGAGAATTTCATATACCAAGAATTATGAAGCATGATTCAATATGAACGTTCAAAAGTTGCTTCTACATAAAAGCCTGATTATATAGTCCGATGCTGTAACTCTTCATTGTTCTAAAAAATGATATTGCAAGTCTCCAAGTACCAGATCTGATGAAGACAAAGAACAGACGGAATCATCATCAAATCAACAAAGATCCAAGGAAAAGTCCATGAAGAAATATTAAGGAGCATAAGTTAGAAATGACTAAGCAAAAAGACTCAGCGATTGAATTTTTGGAGCTGGAAATGACATCTCCAAGAGCACGATATAAAAAATACAAAGAATACAATACGAAGCACGATGAAGCACGATGACAAAGTGCAAAGATGAAACGATTAAATCATTATCACATTGCTAATATCATAATCAACCTAAAAGAGAAGAGAAGTTTTCAATATATATTTCAAAATTATCAATGCTTCTTAAGGCTAAATTGAAAGAATTATAATGTCTTGAGATACTAATTCTGATTAATTTGGCAGGAAAGATTATCATTGAAAAAGCTTGGATTATGCAGATCATGAATAAAGGAAACAAGCAAAAAGGTTATTGCGAATTAAAGAAAAAGTCACTTGAGTTGATCAAAAAGACCGTTGCAGAATTAAAGAAAGAGTCGCTGGAGTTGATCAAAGAGACCGTTGCAGCAGTAGCGATGTTGAAAGATAGTTCTCTAATCAAGTTGCTCAAAGATAAAGTCATCACAGCTATTGCAGAAATGAGTTTCGATGAAAAGAGAACTTTATCTTCTCTAGTGAAGCATTTGCTCGACACTACTGGCTGGGGACATTCCAGTCTTCCGTTCGAGCGCAATCAATAAAGTCTTCCGTTCGAGCGCAATCATTCAAATCTTCTGTTCGAGTGCAATCAATCAAGTCTTCCATTCAAGCGTGATCATTCCAATTTGTCAATTGATTGCAGTCATTCAAGTCTTCCGTGCGACCATGAGCATTCCTGTCTCCTGGTCAGATATGAGCATTCCAGTCTCCTGGTCAGACATGAGCATTCCAGTCTCCTGGTCAGATATGAGTATCTCAGTATTTTGGTCAATTGCAAGCATCCAATCTTCCATGCAAGCATGATCATTCATTCATCCTTCATTTGCAATTCAGAAGAAGGTCCATCCTCCATTTGATTTCAAGGATCAATCAAAGAAGATCGAGGGGGCATCTGTTGAGGCACAAAAAAATATCTCATTATATTGGTCAGAGAATCCCGATGCTGGTCTTCTCGAGGGGTAGTCTAGGTGTTTTAGTAAAGTTTCAGCTCAAGGGGTAGTCTAGGTTTTGGTAAAGTTTTAGCTCAAGGAGTAGTCTAGGTTTTGGCAAAGTTCTAGCTCAAGGGGTAATTTAGGTATTTTGGTAAAATTCCAGCACCAGGGGTGCCTGTTGAGGTATGGAGAATGATGAAAGAATTAAAGCAGAAGAAGAGCAGTTGCGCAGGTCGCGCAACAAAGTTCCCCATTGTTCGGGTCGTGGAAGTCAAGTCCTCTATTGCGCGGGTCGCAGAAGCAAGTTCCTACGTTGCACGGGTCGCGGAAGAAAGTTCCCCGTTGCGCGGGTCGCGTAACCAAGAAGTCCGCTACGAGGATCGCATAATCAAGACACAAGAATCGAGGATTGACATGTGTGGGGGCCTATAAATACCCTGCTCCCCCTCTCATTTGGAGGTTGGAAGATTTTAGGAAGACTGGAGCAGAGCAACTGAAGGTAGAGAGCAGAGGCAAAGTTCAGTTGCGCGGACCGCGCAACAAGGCGGTTAGTTCCTCGAATTGTGCAACAAGGTTCGCCGTTGCGCGGACCGCATAACCAGTTTAATGGTTGCGCGGGTCGAAAAAACTGGGATGACTGAAATAGCGTTGAAATGCTGTTGGATCTTCAGGCCTTCTTCTTTAGAAAGAGAGAGACTAGCTGATCAGTTCAGCAATTCCTCCTAAGTGTTGGGAGATGACTAAAGAAGTTGTTAGAATGCTGTCGAAATTCCTATCTCCTTAGAGACTAGCTGATCAATTCCGCAATTCCTCCTAAGTATCTAGGAGATGAATGAAATGGACGTCGGAATGCTGCCGAAATTTCTATATGGAAGACTATTAGTTGATTGATTGTACTTTGTTTTTCAGAATCAAGGGAATCCAAGGATGTAAATGAACTCAGAATAAATGTGATCAATGTTCTCTCATTCTTCTTTGTTATCATTGAATAAATCCCCCAAATCAAACGCATTTGTTTTCTTGTCGAAACAGAAGCTTGATAATTTTGAAATATATATTGAAAACTTCTCTTCTCTTTTAGGCTGATTGTGATATTAGCAATGTGATAATGATTTAATCATTTCATCTTTGCGCTTTGTCATCATGCTTCATCGTGCTTCGTATTGTATTCTTTGTATTCTTTATATCGTGCTCTTGGAGATGTCATTTCCAGCTCTAAAAATTCAATCGCTGAGTCTTTTTGCCCAGTCGTTTCTAGCTTGTGCTCCTTAATATTTCTTTATAGACTTTTCCTTGGATCTTTGTTGATTCTGAAAAAATTTGCAAAATAGACAAGACTTCTTTCAATTTTCATTTAATAATTTTCTAAAGGATATAGAAAGTTATTGATGATGATTCTGTCTGTTCTTTGTCTTCATCAGATCTGGTACTTGGAGACTTGCAATATCATTTTTAAAACAATGAAGAGTTACGGCATCGGACTATATAATCAGGCTTTTATGTAGAAGCAACTTTTGAACATTCATATTGAATCATGCTCCATAATTCTTGGTATATGAATTTCTCCACTGTACATAAGAGATTATCAGAAAGACCAAGGCATAAATCCTACCCTCTTTCCCGGTCAATCTTCACATAAAAATTTCTTTAGAAGATAATATTTCCGAATTGAAGGCTACAGATATTCCTGAAGGATGGATAAAAATTTCTTCAGAAGATAATATTTTCGAAATGAAGCTCGCAGATATTTCTGAAGTATGGATAATTTTGCTGCTCCTTTAACAAATCTAAAGAATATATCTGAATCTTTATATTATCCAAAAGAGAATGATAATTCTTCACTAGTTTATTCTCTGCCCCCTTTTGAGAATCGTGTACGATAATATTCCTCTATTCATCAAGAAGGCAAGAAACGAAAAGACCTTACGACTTTTGTCAATATATAAATTGGCCTTGAAGAGTTGAACTTCTGAATAGATAATTGCAATATCTTGAAGGTATTTATTGTCGTTGTAATTTGAACCTGATTCAGGAGAAACGCTTTTTTTTTTGCATATATATTGCTTACTCAATATTTAAAGATTTCATCATGCAATTGCATATTTGAGCATATCTAAATTGAAATATGTATCTGCAACATTTTGAATGCTACACATAGTTGATGCTTTTGAGCATATTTGATACTTTATGCTTTTGAGCAATGGTTGCTAGTGCACTTTGATTGGCCATACTTTGACTTGGACAAGACTGACCTTGACCTGACTTGACTTGACCAGACTTGACTAGTCTAGATTGAACTGGACTAGAACTGGACTAGACTAGACTGACACCTACACACACAGTTTAGGCTCTTGAGTAGTGGAGCACACACAGTTTAAGCTCTTGAGTAGTGGAGCACACACAGTTTAGGCTCTTGAGTAGTGGAGCACACACAGTTTAAGCTCTTGAGTAGTGGAGCACACACAGTTTTGGCTCTTGAGTAGTGGAACACTCACTAGTGAAACACACAGTTTAAGCTCTTGAGTAGTGGAGCAATTATGGCCATGAACTTAATCAGTTTTGCGCATAGGAATGGCCACAGTAACTCTCTAGAGTTCGCGGGGCTTTACCAGGCTACCTTTGACCAAACCCCAGGCCGCCAGTCCATCAAATGAGAGATCATCTTGCTTCAGAGACTTTCTCATGAGTTACTACCAAAAACAAGCCCGGGATCTGGATTTTCAATAGATACCAAATCCAAGGTCGTCAGTCCACTAATGAGAGGTCATCTTGCTTCAGAGACTTTTCTCATGAGTTACTACTGAAATCAAACCAGGGATCTGGGGACTCATCTTGCTTTAGAGACTCACTTTTTCCTCGCCTGCAAGGTCGGACCCATTCACGGGAGGGCATTTTTCTCCATTCCCCGTGACGCTGTCGGAAGCTATACAGACGACATGGGTCTTACTTGACTGCTTCGTCAACTGCCTTAAATGATCATAGAGATAGGCCTTATGTGACTGCTTCATCAACTGCCTTAAATGGTCATAGAGATAGGCCTTATGTAACTGCTTCATCAACTGCCTTAAATGATCATAAAGATAGGCCTTATGTGACTGCTTCATCAACTGCCTTAAATGTTAAGCTACCATTGCTATCGTCAACTTTATATATGGTTAGCTATATAATTTAAATGAAAATTTGCCGCTGCTGATAATACTTTTGAGAATATTCATATCATTTCATTTCGATTTTTAGTGTATCAGCTTAGCGATGATAGCAATATTATAAGCGATTGATGACGACAACAATGGTTGTTAACTTTGGCAATAATCATTAATTCTTACTGACATAAAATTTCTTCGGCGTCAGCGATAATCATCAATACTTGATAGCGATCATCATCGCTTGGCATTTGACAATGACTTGATATGCTTGAAAGCCTGCATTTTATTCATATACGCAAAAGAAATACATTCTATGGTTAGAAACATATTTCACAGTTTCTTACTCACCTTTTTACTCATCTGTCTTGCTTTGGCGATGACTTGACTTGATATACTTGAAAGCCTGCATTTTATTCAAAGAAGTAGATTCTATAGTAAGAAACACATTTCATAGTTTCTTACTCACCTCTTTACTCACCTGTCTTGCCCCCTTTTGATTTTGGAAGTATCATACCGATATCTTTCGAAATCAAAATAGCGGTCAACTCCTGAACTAGCAGGCATTGCAATGCATATCTGCAACAAACATACTTTTATCGCGGCTTTCCATCTTTTGCCTTACTTGCTTCTTTTCATTTGAGTATTTAGGCCATGACAACTCGATCTTGTCAATTACTGATGGTTCAGCACACGAAACATGTTACCGTTTTTTCATGCGGATGCCCCCAGAATTTTCTTTATCGAGTTTCTATCATTTTCTTCATTTTTTCTTTTCTGTCATGCTCTTTCATCACAATTTCTCCCTTATCGATCATCTTTTGTAGCTTATTCTTAAGGGAATTACAATCTTTCGTATGATGTCCAAATTTGCGGTGATAATGGCAATAATCCATTCCTCTTGTATTTTCAATTTCTTCGAGGTGTCTTAGCCGAGGTAATTCAATACTCTTCATAGCCATCAATTGATTCAGCATGGGAAGTATATCTTTTCTTGCAAATGAATACTTCATATGATCTTTATTTTGCCTGGACCTTTTATATGTCATTATTACTACACGACTCTTTCTATCTTCTGCATCGCTATCTTTTTCAATATTTTGATAATCTTCTTTAGCTTCTTCCTTCCAAGTTGTGTAAGTTGATTTTGACTGAAAAGCAGACACTCTTCCCATCATCTTTTCAAGAGCTTTAGCCTTCGTAATAAAATCACAAAAGGTTTTCCAATCTTTACTGATCAGATAGCATGCCAGTTCTGGCCTCATGCCTTTTAAACATAGTTCTACTCGTTCTGATTCCTACAAAAGATGTTGACATGATACTGCCAAGTCCTTCCATCGACTGACGAATTTTTCAACTGATTCATTTTCTTCCTGGCGAATAGAGGCCAATTCATGACTGACTTCTTTAGAAGACAACTCAACAAATTTTGAATTATAATAAGACTTTCTGAGTGAATTTATTACTGCTGGCCATTCCCTTTTTGCAACAGCCTTCCCTTTGTCTTTCCAGTTCTTTGTCAGATCTCTAGCAGATGTCATATTCACAGCGACTTTCTTATCCTGTCCTTCATTCCTGTTCGTCACTATCTCACCCTGTTTTATCAAACGCTTTAGTATATTTCTTAATGTAAAACAATCTTTTGTACGATGCCTTAAACAATGATGGTAGCGACAATACTTTTCTTCTTTAGTCATTTCGACTTCTTCTGGATATTTCGGTGAAGGTAAGCTGATGGTTCCAGCGGCAAGAAATTGTTCCATCATTGGCAACATATCTTCTTTATTGAATGCATATTCCCTGTAGGAATCGTATGGCTGCGGCCGCTTACCATTAACTTGATCCTTATATTGATCTGAATCTTCTCTCTTCTTTGTCTCTCGTTTATTGTAAAGAATATTCTTTTTCTTTTCTCGATTAACAGTATTTACTATTAATCTATTCAATTCTCTTCTTTCTGCTTGATCTGAAAGGCTGTCATTTTTGTAACCATCAACTCCAATGCATGCGCTTTTGTTGCAAGATCTCGGAAAGTTTTTATATTAGTAGTCATGAGCCCGAAAGCAATTCTTGGTTCCATAGAATTCAAACACATGTTCACTTGTTCTTTCTCTTTTGGTAACTGTCTACATGAAGCCCCCAAGGTTTTCCACCTGTCAATGAATTTCTCCACAGGTTCATTTTCTCTTTGTCGACAGAGGCCAATTCTGCAATACTGACATCACGTTTTGATGATAAGAACTTGGATATAAACACATCTTGCATCTATTCCCATGTTCTTATTAACTTGGGCATCAAACCAGAATACCATCGAAATGCTTTGCCTGTTAAAGAATATCTAAATAACCGCAAACAATATTGAGGAATAGTGGAGAGATTTCCCATAGTAGTGATAAAATGTACGAGATGTTCTTCTAGAGACCCTTTTCCTTTAAATTTCTGAAAATCTGGCTGTTTAAAGTTGGCTGGGAATGGAACATCTTCTACCTCTCTTAGATATGGTGTTTTGTATTGGAATCTCCCAGCATGTTCACGCTCTTTGACAATGTCTACAACCATCCGTCGCATCTCCTCTTGCGTTATTATTGTAGCAACCAGAGCAGACCTGTGAGATCCTACTTTTATGACAATGAAGCTTTAGGTTGTTGCTCTTGCTCGTTCATAGTGGTCATTACTGGAGTGATCGTTGCATGAGACACATTATGAGCAAGAGTGACCAAAGCTTCTCGGAGATTTCAACATTCCTCCATCAAGATTCTTTGAGCTTCGGCCATCTCAGCCATACGTTCATCATCATTTGGTGGGGGATCTTGACTAATTCTCGTCATATGTACGGTGGCTTCTCTGCTCTGTGATGAAGCTGTAATCAAAGTTAGACAGGAGTATGTTGACGCCATAGGACTTACAAAGAGAGGAGAGAATGGAATTTCATTCGACTTCTTTATGCTTCCATTGCTGTTGATCGATTAGGATAGTACATACATTGGTGAACTTGTTAGGCATCTAGCCCTTGGGGCAACCAAAGCAGGGAAGTTGCGTGACATTATCTGCGGAATTACATGCTCGGGATATATCGCAGGAGGAACAAGTTCAGGATTCTTCCTAGCTGCATTACGTGTTATCGGCCCTTTGACTCTTAGTGAAGGCAGGTGTATTCTAGGGCTTCTTACATTCTGTACTCTCGTCTTATGAGACATTACAACGGTCCGATCTTCATCTCCTTCCAGCGGTTGAGGCGAAGCAGATACAACACCAGATGTTGTTTGAGTTAAGTTGTTTTTGCTTGTAAAAAGTTGAGTCATGTACTCCGGAAGTTGGTTTGATGCGTATTCTACCACGAACCCGGTCGAAGTGAAACGGAAATTCACTGTCCTTACAGAAGTTGTCATTAGTCATAATTTGTAGTTGGATTCAGAAACTCTTCAGTCACAAAACATAACTATAGTTAGTACTTGAAGGATCAAATAACCTATCTTAGAGATGAAACAAAATCGTACTTTGTTTTTAGAGATGAAGGGGAGGATGTTCCCACTGAGAGTCGCCATTTTGGCGTCTTTACAGACGCCAAAAAGTGATAAATGTTCTCTTGAATATTTTCTAAGTTACCATCGAATAATAGAATTCCCCAGTGGAGTCGCCATTTTGTTTCAACAAGAAAACAAATGTATTTGATTTGGGGGATTTATTTAATGATAACAAAGAAAGAACAAGAGAACATTGATCACATCTATCTGAGTTCATTTACATCCACTAATTCCCTTGATTCTGAAAACAATGTACAATTAATGCAATGCGATTAAATAGAAGATAGTCCAACAGAAATTTTGAGAGCATTCCGACACCATTTCGGTCATCTCTTAGATACTTAGGAGGAATTGCTGAATTGATCAGCTGATCTCCAATGAGATAGGAATTTCGGCAGTACTTCGGTGCCATTTCGATCATCTCCTAGATACTTAGGAGGAATTACTGAATTGATCAGCTGATCTCCAATGAGATAGGAATTTCGGCAGTACTCCGGTGCCATTTCGGTCATCTCCTGGATACTTAGGAGGAATTGCTGAATTGATCAGCTGATCTCCCTTTGCAAAGAAGAAGCCTTGAAGATCCAACACTATTAACCAGTCGTCCAACCCACGCAACCAACAAATTGGTTGCGCAGTCCGTAGAACATATATCTTGGTTGCGCGATCCGCGTAACCGATATTCTTGTTGTACGGTCCGCGCAACTGATACTCTTGTTGTGCGGTCTGCGCAACTGATCATTGCCTCTGCTCTCTACCTTCAGTTGCTCCACTTCAGTTTTCCAAAATCTCTAACATCCAAATGAGAGGGGGAGCAGGGTATTTATAGGCCCCACACACGTGTCAATCCTCGATTCTTGTGTCTTAATTGTGCGATCCGCGCAACGGACTTCTTGGTTGCACGACCCACGCAACGGGGAACTTTCTTCCGTGACCTGCGGAACGGAGGAACTTGCTTCCGCGACCCGCGCAACGGAGGACTTGATTTACGTGACCCGCGCAACGGGGAACTTTGTTGTGCGACCCGTGCAACCTCTCTTCTTCTGCTTCAATTCTTTCATCATTCCTCATGTAACGACCTGTAAATTTCCGTACATTGGGTCGAGTACCACCTCGACCAGAAATCACATAGGATTAAATCCTTTAGAAATTTAACAAAGTTAACTAAGTACTAAACTCGGTTAGTCATGAAATCCGTTGGGATCGTTTTAAATACGATCTGCAAGACCCAAAACTTGCAAAATTAGTGACTCTAGGTTACCCTAAAGTCTAAAGCCAAACTCATTACCCGTCTGCTCTTGGGACTGAAACAAAACTTCGTATGAGGTCTAGATCGCACATCGGGAGTCCGATTAACACGAAGCTAAGGAACCAGGACCGCCCCACTGGGCTTGACAATCATCTCAAAAATCAGGCGATTCCGATGTCCCACGGCCATTTATTTCGATCCGGAGCGAGGGAGTGTGAAAAACACTATTCCCATCCAAATAAAAATATCTGGAATAGTGATCTGGCATCTTTTGGTTGCTCGTCAGTATTAAGCAACCTGACCGTCGGAATCAGACCAAATTACACCCTCGGATTAAGAAAAATTTCAGGAACATTTACATGTACTCAGAATTTCTGATCGTGGCCCACTGACCGTTGAACTGAAAGTGGTCCGCCACGAGCGATCTGGGAATCCGATCGAGTCGAAAACGTAATCCCACGTAGATCCGTAGATGGTGAGCTTAAGTCTGACGTTTGGCTCAAGGAGGGCCACCAGAACACCCCTTTTGAGCTTGGAAAGTGGCGAACTGCCTATATATGCAGCCACCCTTGAACCTGAGTCTATTTTGGACATGTTCTTAGCTATAAAAGGGGCTTAGAACAGCCCCTCTCATAGCCATACGAATTTGGGAGCAAACCCTTAGAGAAAGAGAGAGAAAAGAGAGAGAAAAGCTTGGAGATCGAAGCCGATCTTCCTCCTGCTGCTTCCACTCCTCCCACGGCTTACACCGCCCTATTCCAGGGGTTTTCCCGGCGGTGTCTATCCCATTTGAAGGTAAGAAACCCTAACCCTAGGTCTAATTTGAGGTTGAATAGTGGTAGGTTGTGCAAAGGCTAATCGGTTCCACTCTTTAGGCTAGGAAACTCCCGTATACGGAAGCTCCAACACCCTTGCTGATTGGTTGGAATTCCAAGGGCTGAGGTGAGGACTTTAAGTGTATAAGTTATGGTTTTCAACGCTTTCAATGTCAGATAATGATAGATTCATGATCTGCATGTAAATGCACATGTACAAAGTGCTTTCTGTTTCCTGTTTCGATTAGCGATAAAGAATATGGAATTTTACATACTCTAGATATACGTAGAAATACCGTATACGTATTTTTGTTGGGAAAATGTTGACATGTTTATTTAATGTTTGATTATATCATGTGTGGATAAAATGCTAGTTTGGCGAAAGGGATCGCAAAAATACATGTTCATGTGTAAATGTCATATATGTTGAAATTGCGTATTCCAGAAATTCCGCATACGTGCGGATTTTGGAAATGTAATTGTAATGATTATTTGCTGTATGATTACGTTATACACGGGAAAAATACTCTCGTGGCGAAGGGACAGCCCTAACCCGAACTTGGCTAACATACGTCATGTATGTTGGAATAGTGTATTCTAAATGTTGTTGTAAATGCTTGTATATGTACATGTGTATGTACTAGTGCCTTAGATAGGCGCTGATATGGGATTTCCGACTCCCTTAGAGACATGTAGGATCCCCTCCATGCGGTGGTTCACCGCAACCTCTCACTTGTAATGCGCACACAACTGTATCCCTATGGGGATAGTGTTTTATCACATGCCTTACAACATGCTTTACAACATGCTTTGCAACATGCTTGACTTCATGTTTTACTTCATGCTTTATAACATGCCTACTAACATGCTTGTATTTCTTGTTTATTATGCTTTACTTCACATGCTAACGATGAAAACTGTTTGAGTTTGAGACTATGTATATAGTCCAAACATTCGGTACCAGACTTGAGATTGTGGCTGAGATTCATGTCGCCACAAAGGACGTGTCCGGCGAACCCGAGTCGTACTTCGGTTGGCGATAGTGGTTGGCCACGCGGAGTGCTTTTGCGCTCCATATCGCTCAACTTGTAGTGCGCTCGAGCTAGTCAGGCTCGCCAACTAAACCGAATGTACTTATGTGTTCACCCTGTTTGGTCGCTACTGCTTGAACTAGGGTACCAAACTTACCAGTGGCGATCCCCGTTAAACCATGGTACCTAGATCCGCTGAGTCGCATGAGCCGGGCATGGTGGTATGGGACACCGTGGTCGAGCTGTCGGCCTACGCTGGGGCCATGTGCCTCCCCATAGTGACCATTGCGCAACTAACTCGTGAGCCGAATACGGTGGTATGGGACACTTTATTCGAGCTGTCGTTACTTCGGCGAGAGCCGAGTACGGTGAGATCTGTGCTCGTGCTGACGGGCGACGAGTCCTCCGTGGTATCATCGAGTACACTCCAAGGGTCTGTGATTGGCCACGAGTCTTTCACAGCAACTAGAGTGTGAGTTGAGCCGAGTACGGTGAGACTTGTACTTGTGCTGACGGCTAGTGATTGAGCCGAGTACGGTGAGACCTGTACTCGAGCTGACGGCCAGCAATGGAGCCGCATACGGTGAGATCTGTATCCGCGCTGACGGGTGACGAGCCCTTTACGATGCCTTCACTACGCTCCTCAAACTATAATATCGTATGAGAATAACTAGGATTGACGACCCTAGAATGGATCATGTTGGGAATGATACAAGGGAGGTACCTTAGTTTTCCAATACTGCTGGTTGAAATGGACTAATAATAACTTGGTAATCATGAGCATCATCGCACCGCATGTGCTTTGTAGATGTGGCGCACTGAGGGAGTTAAGCATTCGCGAACGTAAGATGATGTCGCTTGAGGGTGGTTTGGCAAGGGCATACAGCATCATGTCATGTCATTTTGCACGTAACAAGAGTAGTTAGAAATGCTTGATTTGTACTGCTTTATCATTACTGCTTGGTTGATTTGATAAACATGTTAACTTATGCTTTATTGTTCCACTGAGTTAGCTACTCACTCCCACGTTACGGGACGGTGTTGTACACACCAACCAGACTCTGTCGCAGGTATAGAGGGCACCTTGGTTCAGGAGCCAGAGCCCGACTTTGATGAGGACCAGGAGGAGTTCTCCTTCATGCAGTACTCTGACGGCTTCGCTTAGGCCGGCTGCATCGCGGGATTCTCAGGGCCTCCTTTGAGGATTGTATTTTGGGTTTTGACTTAAAAACTATACATGTATATTGGTGCTCAGCTAGTACTCATACTCTGGAGTTCAAAAAATTTTGTTACTTTACATACTTGAATATAAAGTTTCAGTCTTCCGCTTGCTTTTATATACAATTGAGCTGGAGTATGAATTACTGTTTTGGTTTAATCTCATTCATGTTTATTGCGCTAACTCAGACAACATTTAACCAGCACTGTGTATGTTGCATAAGTGATGCGTTGGAACTCGGGTGTTGAGTTCATACTCGACCCCCGAATTTCAGGGCGTTACACCTCAATAGGCACCCCTGGTGCTGAAATTTTACCAAAATACCTAAACTACCCCTTGAGCTGGAACTTTGCCAAAACCTAGACTACCCCTTGAGCTGGAACTTTACCAAAACACCTAGACTACCCCTTGTGCTGGAACTTTACCTAAACACCTAGATTACCCCTTGAGAAGACCAGCATCGGGATTCTCTGACCAATGTAATGAGATATTTTTTTGTGCCTCAACAAATACCCATATCCAATAGTTTAAGTACCTCGGATTTAACCACTTCCTTCATGTTTGGATTTAATATACGTTGTGGTTGCTGGGTGGTCTTCATATTATCCTCTCGATAAATGTGGTAAGTACAAATCAAAGGATCAATTTCCTTGAGATCTGCAATCGACCATCCAAGGGCTCCTTTATGCTCAATTAGTGTAGAGATAAGCATACTCTCCTGGTCTGGCTTAAGGTGGAAAGAAATCTCCACCGAGTATGTCTCATCTTGACCTAAATAGACATATTTCAATTTAGAGAGCAATGATCTTAGGTCAAGCTTCTATGCCTTGAGGTTAGATGATAGATGCACTACATCAATTTGGGGTAACTTTTCAAATTGTGGCCTCCATCGGTTAACTTCAAGTACTGGCATAGTATCAAGCATGACACTTGTCCCCTTAATCATATCATCATCTAAATCATGGGAGTGCGTCAAGCACGTCTCTAAAGAGTCAGAGGATTAGCTCAGAAGTGTTCTATCTTACATGAAAGAATCAATCAAGTTGATATCGTAGGCATCGTCATCATCCTCTGCCTGTTTGCTCATATTGAAAAAGATGTTAAGTTCCAATGTCATATTCCCGAAAGATAAGTTTATGAATACATTCCTACAATTAATGATTGTATTTGATGTAGTAAGGTATGGGCGACCAAGGATGACGGGAATTTGAGTGCTCATGTCCATGATGACTTGAGTATCCAGGACGATAAAATCTATCGAGTAATAGAATTTGTCAACTTGGACTAACACATCCTCAATTATCCCTCTCGGTACATGAACTAAGTGATCGACAAGTTGTAATGTAGTCTAAGTGGGTTTTAATTCACCTAAACCTAGTTGTTCGTAGACCAAGTAAGGGATCAGATGTATGCTCGCTCCTAAGTTAAGAAGTGCGTACTCAATCCGGTAATTCCCAATTACACAAGTGATGGTTGGGATATCGGGATCTTTGTATTTTTGTGGAACATCTTGCTTTAGGATTTCACTCACTTTTTCTGTCAAAAATATTTTCTTTTGGATGTTTTACCGTCTTTTAGTCGTACATAGGTCTTTCAGAAATTTGGCATATGAAGGTATCTGTTTTATGGCATCCAATAGAGGAATGTTGACCTTCACTTGCTTAAGCACCTCTAGAATGCCCTAAGAGTTAAACAGAGGTTTTAGTGCTATAAACCATTGGGGGAATGAAGCAACTGGTTTGCTTTGAAGTTCTGATTATACCTCACGTACAACATCACTATGTCTATCAGTCTCATATGCATCCTGGTCCTTAGGCTTCTCAGTCCTTATCGGAATAGATTTGTCAATTGTCTTCCCACTCCTAAGAGTGGTGATAGACTAGCTTGCTCCATTGGATTTGAAGAGCTTGGTTCACTAACTCCATATTACGGTTTAGGATTAGGGATAGGTTGGGCTAGAAGCATCCCTTCTCCATAATCGTAAAGCGTGAGTCTGTCTTTTGTATAACCTTTATGAGTTCTTGTAAGGTTTGAAGAGTACTTTGCTAGATGAGCTCTTGAGGATTTTGAACCAATTCCTCTTGAGGTTTCCCTTGATTTAAAATTGATTAGGGATTCCTTGAGGTGTAATAGATTGTCCATTCCTCCAACTGAAATTTGGATGATTTCTCCAGCTGGAGTTGTATGTGTTCAAAGTGGGTCCCTTGAAAGGCCTTTGGGTAGTTGTTTATGCCATTTGATTGCTCATTCAATATTTCTTGAAACGCAGGTATTGATGGGCAATTTTCAGTTGTATGAATGTTGCGAGCACAATTACCTCAAACAACCTCCTTGTCCTTATCCTTCCTAAGTTTCATGGCCTCGAGTTTCCTTTTGACTGGCCACTTTAGCATTGATATCATCTTCCTCTTTCAAAAGATATATTCCACCTCTCTCCTTGATTGAGTAGGCTTAGACGTGATGCTCATTCTTGGGGAGATGTCCCATGATTATGCAGTTTCAACAAGTTTATCAAAGTAGTCCCACACTTCATCGACATCTTTGTTCAGGAATTCCCCTTTGCACATTGTCTTGACAAATTGGCGCATGAAAGATGTTAGTCCTTTATGAAAAAATTAGTTATGGACCACATTTCAAAACCGTGTTGTGGGCATGAACTAACAAGATCCTTGAACCGCTCCCAACATTGGAAGAATGTTTCATCTTCCCTTTGGGCAAAGTTCATGATCGACTTTCTAATGGTGTTCGTTTTATGTTATGGGAAGAATTTCTTTATGAACTCCCTGTCATGTCATTCCATCTGCCACTAGATCGTGGACATAGTGAATGTAACCACGTCTTAGCCTTTTCTTTCAAGGAGAAAGGAAAGAGTTTCAGCTAAATTGTGTCCTCAAATACATTAGGAAAATATAAGTGGCTATGATCTCATTAAACTCTTTCAAGTGTAAATATGGATTTTTAAATTCAAGTCCAAGGAACTTTGAAAGGAGTTGGGTCACTTCTGGCTTGATGTCTATATTTACTGCATTTTCTGGAAAGACCATACTGGAAGGGGTGCTCACCCCTTCTAGTTGTAAATAGTCTCGTAAAGTACGAGGTGGGGGTGCTCGATGCACCTCCTTTTCATCCTGGATTTCCTCCACCCTAGGTTGGGGTGGATTTGGAGGTTGATTGGCTGGTTGATTGGTAGCCATAACTTCAGTTAACTCTGTGGATCTCGAGTGGTGTCTAATCCTGTGATGGATAGATAACCCCTTAACCAATCTTCCTTCACTCAAGAGACATCGAGTGTTATCATGGACTCACTTGGGCATGACACACTCTCAATCCTCATTTTCAGAATCTAACCTTACCCTGAAAAGAAAGAGGGAAACAGAAATCTAGAAATAGAAAGAAGTTACCAAATTAGAAGTTTCTATATTGGGATCCTAAAGAAAAAAAGGAAAGTAAATTAGTTTCTAAAAAAAGAAATAAGAAAGCAACCTAGTTTCTAAAAAAAGGAAAAGGAAAGTTTCTAAAAATAGAAAGTAAGTTAGTTTCTAAAAAAAAAATAGGAAAGTAAACTAGTTTCTAAAAACAAATTAGGAAAGTTTCTATCCTAGAATAAGAAAGTAAATTAGTTTCTAAAAATAAATAAAAAAAACCCAAACCTAAAAATATAGAGTAAACAAATCCTAATCTTAACCTAATTCTAAAACTAATTAAATTCAGAAAAACGCAATCGTTAGTCCCCAGCAACGACGCCTAAAACTTGTTCACAACCCCAAGTGTAGGGTTGCGACATAGTAATAATCTCAATGAGATCGAGGTTGAATCCACATAGACTAATCTAGTGTGTATTCTGAAAGTAACCAGAAGTAGAACTAGAAGAAGATGTAAATATAAATTGGGGATAAAGGGGAGTAATTGTAAAGTGTTTAATTCGAAACTTAAGAATTCAAAGGTGGGAACTAGGGTTTCCAAGGATCCACTTATAGCAATCAGGAAAATATTATGCTTGATTAAAAAACACAATTGGAATCGGAGTCACATCTTATCCAGTTGGAAGATACAACAATTAAGATCAAATTTGAACTTCCATTGACCTAATTCTAAATGGATGAAAGTTGTAAGGGTTGGAAGTGATTCCATCACCTAGTCAAGCTCTAAAGACAATAGCAAACAACAGGATATACCAATTCCCACAATCAATCATAAGAGAATCATGAAGATTAGATGGGATTCCATCATCCAACCATGCCCAAGAGATGATGGTGAACAATAGGATTTCCTAATTTTACAATCTCAAAGTATGAAAAGAAAATACTCAAAGCTATTGCAGATCTATTGTAATTTGAGTCACAATAAACCATTAAAAACTGAAAGTATTCCTTAAATATCAAACTAGAATCAAAACAATAGAAACATCTCATCACAGTACAAGCTTCGCCTCTTAGCCCTAGCTAAGAGGTTTAGCAAACCATAAACATGATTGGATCTAAAACCCTAGAAGAAAGCATAAAAAACTAAGAAGAAAAGAAGAAAAATGCTTGGCGACGACTCTCCACCCTTGTGCTTTGCTCCTCCAAACCCTAGATTGATGCTCAGGAATGCCCTGGGGTCTCCTATTTATAATTGGGGTGCTCCAAGCTTCAAACTGACTTAACAATTCTGGAAACTGCCTCAAATTTACGCACTTTGTGTAACTCTTCGCAACTCTGCATAAGTCGTTCGATGTCATCGAAGGTGCCTTTTATACGTGCTTTTTCGCACTGTTCTAGCTTCATCCAGACTATGTAACCTTTTATATCATAAAACCTACCTTCGATGTCATCTAAAGTGTCTTCGATATCATCAAATGTTGTTCAAGGAATTGATAATGTGTCGAAAACAGTCTAGAGAGTTAATTTAATTTCTTCAATAAATTCGATGCCATCAAAGAGGCCTTCGATGTCATCGAGCAGGTTTTCAATATCATCGAGGATTACTTCGAGTAATCGAACATTACGCCCAATATGTCTTGCGAGTTTTGCCAAAAATCCATAGAAAAGTCGATGTCATCGAACTGGCTTCGATGCCATCAAGCAAAGCTTTGAGTCATCGAAAACCATATTCAATTTGTCCAGCGACCAACTCGATTTTCATTCATAAATTCGATGTCATCGACCCGTGTTCGATTTCATCGAATGGTAGCTTCGATGTCATCGAACGGTGATCGGTGACACAATCAATATGAATTCTGCACTTATTCTTTCGACTTCTTTCCTTCTCCACTTGGTTTTCTTAAATATTGAGACCTTGAAATCTTCAATCTTTATCTCCTAAGATCCCTTCTTTATCTAGGTGAACTGTGAGCGTCATAGCCATGCTTTTAGCACCTTTTCCAATCCAAGCTCTTAAATTCACCTTGCAACATAGACATGAGTAAAATAGGACATTAAGAAGTATCATGTTCATAAAACCAAGATATAAATGGGGATAATATGCAATATTTGACTCTCAACACCAGACAATGAACACCAAAGTGTCATCTCCTTCTATCATTCTTGGGCCTGTGGTGGTCACTTTTCTGCTAGAAAGACCATGGCCAAAATTATGCAATGTGACTTTTACTGGCCCACTATGTTTAAGGACACTCATGAGTTTTGCAAAGCTTGTGAACGTTGTGAGAAATTGGGAGCATTGTCCCATTGAAATATGATGCCTTTGAACCCCATTCTGATCATTGAAGCCTTTGATTGTTAGGGCATCGATTTCATGGGACCATTCCTCTAATCTTTTGGAAATTTATATATTTTGCCAGCAATAGATTATGTCACTAAATGGGTCGAAGCGATCCCATGCCGGAATAATGATCGTCAAATTGTCATAAAATTCTTAAAAGAGAACATACTTTCCCAGTTCAGAACGCCTCGAGCCATCATTAGCGATGGAGGTTCACATTTTTCTAATAGGCCATTTGTGAACTTAATGAAGAAATATGGCATCTCCCACAAACTGAGCACTCCATACCACCCACAAACAAGTGGACAAGCTGAGATTTTCAATTGGAAAATTAAACATATTCTTGAGAAAATGGTTAACCCTGACCGTAAGGATTGGTTAATCCGATTGACCGATGTGTTATGGGCTTACCGTACTGCATTTAAGACCCCTATTAGAATGTCTCCCTTTAGACTTGTCTATGGGAAGGCTTTTCACTTACCTTTGGAGTTGGAACATAGGGCCTACTGCGCTATTAAAAATTTGAACTTCAATTTGGATAATGCTGGCTTGCTGCATAAACTTCAGTTAAATGAACTTGAAGAGATCCGGAATGATACATACGAGAACTCGAGAATTCGCAAGGACAGGATGAAGGTGTTTCATGACCAACACATTCTTCGGAAATCATTCACACCGGGCCAGAAGGTCCTTTAGTATAATTCTTGGCTACATCCTTTTCAGGGTAAACTCTGATCTCGTTGGACCGGCCCTTAGACTATTACTAATGTCTATCCTCATGGGGCTATCGAGATTTGAAATCCAAATAATGGCAATATTTTTAAAGTAAATGGACATCGTTTAAAGCCATTTGTTGAAAAATTGGATTTAGAGGACATGTCCATACCTCTGAGTGATCCTGCTTACCAGGATTGACTCCCTAGTTTGACAGAGGTATAGCTAGATTTATTACTTTCATATATGTTGTGTTTAGGATTGTTTGTTTTTCACTGTTTAGGATAGGTTGCTTTCTGTTGGTTTCATTCTTGTGTTAACCCATCTTCACACTGACACCATTGGAAAAGCCTCAAAATTCCTTCTTCAGGTATTACCTTTTCATACCCTTTTCTTTTCGTTGCCTCTTTTGCATTACACGCTTATTTATTTTACATTGAGGACAATGTAGATTTTTCATTGGGGGTGGGGGATTAGGTAAACTAATCAGTGTTTTCTCAGTTTTGAGCAAAACTTTTGAAAATTTTCAATGTTTCAAGTTGAAATTTGTTTGGGAAGCGATGGATTGTATACTTAAGAGTGCTTTGATTATGATAAGATAAGGATTGAATTTTGGATTGTTGGAGTTTGATCATCTAAATAATCTATCACCTAAGTTCTTATGCTCAATTGATTAAGAGAAAGTTTGAATATCATGTTAATCTAAATCACATGACACATTCAATTTGTCTTCTATAAGACATGCTAGAAGTTTTGATTGTTAGTATATGAATCATTGATAAATGGTGAGAATCGAGTCTGGAGAAGTTTATCTACCTTAAAAGAAGAAAAGAACCAGTTAAAAAACAGGAGATCGACAAAAAAAGGTCAAAAATAATAAAAGAATGATAACATCTTTGAAGGGAACGAAACATGTCTCTGAAAAGAATGCAAAAGTCTAAATAAATGAATAAAAATTGACCGTTGATATAAAATCAAAAACTGGAAAAAGAAGGAAAAAGGGATAAGTTCGGAATCAGTACTTGAGTTTCAAATCATCTTGAAATGGTAAGCATGACTAGCATGATGAATTGATAATATTCGTATGAAAGGTAAGTTGATTTTCATTGAAAAACTTGATATGCAAATTATGCTTTGATCTAATGGACAAAGAATTTACTTGATTGATTGCTTATATGATTCAGCTCTAGGTTTTCAAAATTCCACCTTCGTATCTTAATTCTACCCATTCATACTTAAGTGCACAAAGAATTGTTTTCTATAAGACGTTTTGGACAATGAGCATTGAGGTTTATTTCACACATACTTTGATCGGGACTAGCAAAATGCTAGTTGGGGATTGTGTTAAGGGTCAAATTTGCATATTATCCCCCATTTTTATCTTGGTTTTATGAACATGATACTACTTAATGTCCTATTTTGCTCATGTTTGTGTTGCAAGGTGAATTTGAGAGCTTGGACTGAAAAATGTGATAAAAGCATGGATTTGATGCTCAAAGATTACCAAGGCAAAGAATGGATCTTAGGACACAGAGATTGAAGATTTCAACGTTCCAAGATTTAGGAAAACTAAGTGGAGAAGGAAAGAAGTCGAAAAAATAAGTGCAGAATTCACATTGACTGTCTCATCGAAGCTACCATTCGATGACAACGAACACGAGTCGATGACATTAAATTTATTAATCGAAATCGAGTTTGGTGGCAGGACAAATTGAAGACATTTCTCGATGGCTTGAAGAATTGTTCGATGATTCGAAGCTTTGCTCGATGGCATCGAAGCTAGTTCGATGACATCAAATTTTATGTGGATTTTTGGCAAAACTCGCTGGACATGTTAGGCACAATGTTCGATTACTCGAAGTACTCCTTGATGAGATCGAAGACCTGCTCGATGACATTGAAGGCCTCTTCGATGGCATCGAATTTATTAAAGAAATTGAATTAACTCTCTGGATTGTTTTGGACGCATTATCGATTCCTCAAACACATTTTCGATGACATCTAAGACGTTTTTGTTGACATCAAAGGTAGGTTTGATGACATAAAAAGTTATGCAGTCCAGACGAAGTTATGCAGCGTGGAAAAAGCATGGGTTCAATTCACCTTCGATGACATCGAAGCCAGTTCAATGTCATCGAACGATTTGTGCAGACTTACGCACAGTTACGCAGAGTACGTAAAATTGAGGCAATTTTTGGATTTCTTAAGTTAATTTGAGGCTTGGAGCACCCCAATTATAAATAGGAGACCCTAGGGTATCCGTAGGTATCAATCTAAGGTTTGGAGGAGAGAAGCACAAGGATGGAAAGCCGTCACCAAGCATTTTTCTTCCTTTCTTCCTTAGTTTTTCATACTTTCTTCTAGGGTTTTAGATCTAATCATGTCTATGGTTGGCTAAACCTCTTAGCTAGGGCAAAGAAGTGAAGCTTGTAGCATGATGGGATGTTTTTATTGCTTTAATTCATGTTTATATTGAACTTACTTTGATTTTATTTTGATATTTAAGGAATACTTTCAGTTTTTAATGGTTTGTTGTGACTCAAACTACAATATATCTGCAATAACTTTGAGTATCTTCTTTTCATGCTTTGAGATTGTGAAATTAGGAAATCCCGTTGTTCGCCATCGTCCCTTGGGCATGGTTGGATGATGGAATCCCTTCTAATCTTCATAATTTTCTCATGATTGCTTGTGGGATTGGTATATCCTATTGTTTGTCATTGTGTCCTTGAATCAAGCATAATATCTCCCTGATTGCTACAAATGAATCCTTAGAAACCCTAGTTCCCACCTTTGAATTCTTAAGTTTCTAATTAAATCACTCATAATTACTTCCTTTTATCCCAGAGTTAGATTTACATCTTCTTCTAGTTCTACTTTTAGTTACTTTCAGAATACACACGAGATTAGTCCCTGTGGATTTGACCTTGGTCTGTCCGAAAGTATTACTACATCGTGACCCTACACTTGGGGTTGTGAACATAAATCTTTGATGCCATCGAGTGGCCTTCAATGTCATTAAGCACTTACTTTGATGTCATCGACTGGTGGTCAATGTAATAACCCGTATTTTCAGTACTCGGGTGCTACCGAGTAAGCCTACTTAGTATGTGTATAAATCTAGCTTAAGTGAACCAATTACCCTCACCGTTAAGGGTAAAATTCACCCGTATACCAAGTCATCCATTCGTCATATTCCACAATAGAGCGTCACATCGCAAGAGAGGTCTATTTCAGGGTTTAATCACCCTGATAGATAAACCAAATGTTCGTTGTCAATATCAAAAGTCAAATCATCAAAACCCGCCATTT